>CALNHX010007709.1:0-70395 GCA_940337035.1 Agriotes lineatus | reverse complement strand
CTGGAAATGATCAAGAATATGGGGGAAAACAGGCAAAGAAAGATTATTGAGCTTGATGAATAAAATTATAGAAACAGGAATAGCCCGAAAAGACTGGCAAACTGGAATAATAGTCCCTTTATTTAAGAAAGATGACACAAAAGAATGTAGGGATCACGTTACTGAGTGTACCTGGCAAAATATATGCAAGGATTTTAGAATCACGAATAAGGAAGAACATAAGACACAATAGAAGATATGCAATGCGGATTCAGAGCAAGCAGAGGAGCGCAGGACCAGATATTTATATTAGGACAGATAAGAAAAAAGCTATTAAAAAGGGGAGGGGGCAAATATATATCTGTTTTGTACATCTACAGACGGTTTTTGATAGAATTAAAAGAGAAAAAGTGTAGAAAACATTGAAAAAAAGAGGAATTGACGATGAAACAGTAACAACAGTTACAGCACTATATAAAGAAAACTCCAATATAGTAAGATCGAGGAACGAGGAATCAAAGGAATTCAGAACAACTGTAGGATTGAGGCAAGGCTGGGTGCTTAGCCTGTTATTATTCACATTGGTAATAGACGAAGCAATCAAGGAAAGTAAGAAAAAAGTTAAAAAATACCAAGTAGACTACTGGAGAATGGAAAGTACTGAGGTGACGGAGCTTTTATATGTAGATGATATGGTGATCTTCGGAAGAACAGAGGAAGAATTATTACAACACAACGTAGAGATATACAAAGCAGAGTTAACAAAAAAAACGTGAAGATTAACACAGGCAATACAAAAACAATGATAATAAGCACAGAAGCACAAACGCACGGTATCACCGTAAAAGAAAAGAAATTAGAGCAAGTGGACGTCGACAAATATCTCGGAGTATGCATAAGTAGCAATGGTAGATTAGACCATGAAATTAAAGAAAGAGTGGAGGCTACTGGGAGATTGTTTAATGCGATCAAATCCACATTCTTAGGAAAAAGAGAAGTCCCTAAAGAAGCAAAAACAGAGGTGTTTAAGAAAGTTGTGGTCCCCGTCCTAACATACGAAAGCGAGTCGTGGACAACAACAAAGGAACATAAAAGTAAAATCAGAAGTACAGAGATGAGATTTCTAAGAAAGATAGAAAGTAAAATGCGCAGAGACAAAATACGAAACGAAGTGTTTAGGGAGGTTTTAAAAGTAAAATCAGTGGAAACAACAGTGCAAGAGAAACAGTTGGGTTGGTTGGGACATATACTGCGATGGTTTTAAGCCCTGAATCCCACCTCTGGGAGCACTGCAATGAATAATTCATAAAAGCTCAGAATGGGAGATGGTATCTAATTGCAATAAGTAAAATAAATCAGACTTGAAGTAGTAATCATATTTGCAAAGCAATGCCAGTAATAAGTAAATTAATTTCATAACATAAGGAAAAAGGCAGAACTCAAAACCGTAGAGAATGGGTTCACACAATATTTAATTAATTTAAAATAATAAAGGGGATGGTGAAATGTTGAAGCCAATCCAATTAAGAAGGAATCGATTATGAAAATAATTATTAAATGCTTGTCGAGTGTATTTGCAAGTCATAAGTCATTAATAAAAATTCTCTTTGAGCGTATTATAATATGGTAATAAAGCAGAATGCTAAGAGAAAAGTGCAACGAGCACAAATCATAACAGATCTAAGGCAATTAAGAAAATAATGGATCATCGATATTCAAGATTAGTTGGAATCCAGTGAATTGACTTAAAAGTGAAAAATGAAATGGACATTTATTTGAACACTAAAGTTATTAAAAAAGGAAGTGGGCAAAATGAATAATTAATCAGTGCAACTGATATGCGAAAGGATTGTTCAAAGAGTGCAGTGCGAGAAATATCGAAAGACATTAACTGTAAAATTATGGGACAATTTTGTAAAAATTTTATTATTGTAAAAGTTTTAGATTTAAGCATTTTTTATTGTAAAAAGTACCTAATTTGACTAAGTTCGAATATCTGTTTAAGAAATTGATGTGCATTTGTTTATAACGAACTTGTTGATTATTAACAATTGAATAAATTAATTACTGACAGCTTGGTGTTTGCATCTCCAATTAATTTAAGTTTTTCACTATAAAATATAAGAATACTTTAAAAATAATAGCACCATAGTGACGAGTGAAATTCAGTGCATCCGGGGAAATGAAGGCAGAATTTTCCCCGAGTTTTGAGAAATTTTCATCTTCGACTGCCGGGCGACCATCACACCAGAGAGATCTAGCTTCGTACCAGCAACTACAGGCGTCGTGAAGGGATCCTAGGTATGAGACCACATCACCAGCAACCCCATCCAGCTCCTGCAGGCACGCCACTTCGTCCCAGGAGCCCCCGCAGATTTGGCCCAGTTCGACACTTCCGAGCATCAAGGCGCTGCCTGCGTCAAATTATAAGGTCAGTTTATGAAGCCAATTTAAATGCTGCGGACGTGAAACTTACCGGACACATAAAGGAAGCTGCACCAAAGCTGATTCCAGGCATTGCAAACCTTCAGTTAGTTTAGATCTGATATTGGAAAATGTAGAAGTGAGGTTACGATTCAGCCTCAATTTGAGAAACAACAAAGTTGCGGTTTTCGCATAAAACAAACGACGATCTACGGACGCTTCAATTAAGCGGGAGAATATAAAATTACCTGTTAGATCTGCTCATTGAGTTGTAGTCAATATCAAAAATCACAGAACGACCAGCAATTCATCAATTCTCATAACGTAAAATTGTGACAGTTTAGCTCGAGTGAAGTATATTTAGTTTGCATTTGACCTACGCTCCAGTGGCGTACAAATAAATTTTAAAAACTAACTGTGACCCATACCCTGTGTAAGAGCTCATGTCTGCGTTGAGTTTAGCCAACAAAATTTAAATTGCAGGTAGATTAAATCACAAGTAGGGGCTTACGATCATTTATTTAAATTTGAGTGACTATACATCTCATTTTTAATTATCCCCGAGAGACTTAGTTAATTCATTAGTTTTTTGACAAACCCGAACTAAAAATATTTGCGTGGTAGCTAGTTTTATTTATTTAAAATTAGGTAGTAGTTAGAAGACGGGTAGAGCCACTACAATACATATAATGGACAATGGAAGAGCGGCAAAAAAGGTGGATGAAGCAAGAATACTGGAGAAAGGCAAGAAAGGCAGACCAAGAAGAAGATGGAAAGACGAGGTGAAAGAGGCGGTGGAAGGGAGGAGAAAGAAATGGGCTGAAGTGTCAAGAATAACGCAGGATATAAAGAAATGGAAGGAAATCTGTAGAAGACAACCAAACAAAGGGGACAACTCAACCCAATAGCCTTACATCGCAAGGTAGAAAGTGCTCTCCTTTAAACCACCTTGCTCTGTGCTCTTTATGATATGCCAAAGTACTTCTTGTTACTATTGTTTCGAGCATATCGGTTTTATCACTGGTGCAGCTGTGTTTGAACTGCTATGATTATCGGTTGTTGGCGATAGCATTATTTAGTAGTCAACACTGCTATTGGTTGCAGAGCTGTTAGTAACACTAGCGCATGTTAAGCTGTCAAAATACATGCTGACAATTACATCCATAGTACTTATACAGTCAGTGTAATTGCTTAATTTATATTGAAAGAACTCATATATCACATAGAAAATAATTAAATTCAAGGGTACAATTATACCTTTTCAAGGGTAGAAATTATTCAGGTACTCATATAAAACCAAGCTTTTATATCCTAATGTAACCAAGATTGTACGTAATAATTATTGCAGCCAAGTTTTCACTTGCAAATTGATTCCCAAATTTCCATGAATAATTCATGCAGAAACAAACAGGTGGCAGCAAATTACTCAACGCCTTGCTGCATTAATTACTTGATTGCACCAAAGCCATAAGGCGGCATTTATTGCCAGGTATTACGAAAAAACTACAATTTGTGCATGTTTTATTAGTTCAGAGTTTTTGGTTCCAAAGTATAATATACAAAATTAGTTTTCTAGTTTATAGTTGGGGTGATCGGAGCAACTGCTTATGATACACATGGAAAGCCCAAATGAAGATGAAATCACAATGAATGCTTCTGGAAACAAACTTGAGCGACAGCATATTTACATTATAGCTTGTATTTTACATTAATAGGTAATCTTATTGTCAGTAAAAATAATTATAAATCTAATTATAACTAAGACGCGTCTAATAGTACATTAACACAATGCCACAACGTGAACCTTTTACTAGTGTTCAACGGTTTATTGTTACAGAGGAAGTTAAAGTTTCATTTACAATTTCTCGTTTTGGTTCCATTAATTACCAACTGTGCAATTTGTACACTCCAATGTTGATTTTACAAGTTATATTTGAAGTTAGCAACATCGAGTAAAAGTTATCAAGTTTGTGATAGAAGTTGCTGGGTATTGAGTTTATCTGCATACTGAACTCGTGAACAAAACAAATCAATATTATTTAATCAACGTGACTAGATATTCAGAGCATTAACCTGCAAAGTATTACTTGCATTATTAATACGACATCAATGCTTTCATTATGTTATTAATTTACAAAGCCGCTAATCTGTAGTCACAGTCACTTGCCATTTGATTTGTTCTTTTATTGATTACATTTGTAATTGCCAGGGGTTTAAAAATTTTTTTTAATGCAGTCATGGGGATATTGAAAGCTGCAGCAGATAGAGAAACGATTACACAGAACAACAAGTTAAACTTCGAGCTTGCTTTACTACTACAGTTGTTTTCTGCATCACATAGACTTGCACATAGCTGAGCTTTGTCTAATTTCTTTATTATTCAACTTGGTAACAAAGTGAAGAGGAAAACGTTCAATTTATTAATTTTCTCATTCTCGAGTTGCGGAGGTTTTTTTAATAAATCTAGTTCTATGAAACTGTTAAATGCAGTGAGTGAGGACTACCACTGATGTGGATTACTACCGACTTACCACCTATGTGAATTTGTAATCTCTAAGTACAATTGATGTAAACTACCACTGCCTAGCTTTACCAGCGAATGGAAACACTTCCAACTGCATCCAACAGCAACTGCTGCAACACATTATTTGTGTGTATTTTGCAGCAATTTATCAAGTCATGAACTTAACTAGCCTTTGAAAGGCTTCACATTTCTCATAACTCGGTAGATGTTAATCCACATTCTGACAAATGTTAAAATAATACATAATCGGTGGTGTTTTACACAATTATCAAAAAATCTATAAGTTTTTACAACCAGTTAATTGCGTCGGTTTTTGTTTGTCTACTGTATAATGTCTACATTCTCAAGTTTTTTCACTTTAGAAGTACTAAGTTAAAAAAAATGCAGAAATTTGTTTGCAAAAATCTCAAATACCCTTTAACCGTTTCTCTATCTACTGTGCAGCTAGATACCCTCATAGACACAATAAAAAAACTTACTTGTGCATTTTTTACAATACAAAAATCATCTTTGTTTTTGCTATTAAACTCGATTCTCGTCAGAACTTGACCAACTTTTTTTAAATTTGTCATTTTATCAAAATTTATAATTTATACAATCTACCGACAAATAACAAACAAAAATACACACAATCTAGCTTGCAAACTAATAATTATTTCTTTCAAGATAAGTGCTTACCCACTAAGCTAGCATCTATCCTAAACAGGAGTGTCCTCTAACGCAACTTTTAAAGTGCAGAAAGCAAACACGGTAGAAAATTAAAATTTTATTGAAAATTTGTTGGAAAAAATAAACAGCTACATTCGACTCCTCCATTTGTACCTCCTACAAGCTACGCATATCGAAAATAAAACTTTAACATTCTAATGTGTAGACATTAACAAGAATATATCTCTTACAATGAGGTATTTCACAGCGAAAACTGAACAGTAAATAGTATTCATTATAATACACATTGATGGCAGACATTCATGGTAATAAAGCAACATCGATTTCTAAAAATAGTGAAAGATGAGCGATGGGCTTAAAACAAGAACGCCAGGCATGCGACGACCAGCCCGACGGCTGCCATGCCTGTAAACTTGGGCGCCGAGTTGCACAGGTTGCTCGTGCAGGTGTAGCAGTCCAGGTCCTTCAGATTCGAGCCCAGCTGCATGGCCGATGCGATGAAGTTGCAGCCGGCCTGGCTCGTGTACGTCGTGCAGTTCCTGATCACAAAACTGCTGCCGTTCTCATCTGGAAAAAGTGATAATGTTAGTGCAAAGAAGTGACACCGACTCGCAAGTTACCTTTCCCGGTTATTTTGACACACTGATTGGGGACTATGGAGGCTACGACGTCGAGCAGGCTTCCGCTTTTAGAATCTTCACAGTCTATTTCTGGATAGGTGAAGGAGAGCAGGCCGTAGCCGCATGTGAAGCCATTGCAGGCGTAGCATTTAAGGGCCGAAGCTGCAACAAAAAGGTTTTCTTGGTAAATATAGCTGAAGCTTTGCAATTGAATGATATTACACATTACATAGATTTAAAATACTTATACAAACTAATTCAATATCAAAAGTAGTCTAACAAGCAATCACGCAAATACGAAATGGCTGCAAAAATTTAATGCTAGATAATGTATTACCCAAAAATTCATCGAAATTCAGTTAGCTCTCTCCACTTTCTGCTTTGCACATATGTGAAATTAACACTGTGAACATATTCCAGTAACTAACATTCGTACTGCACATTATGAGTTTTGTAACTAAGTGCAATCACAAGGAAGAAGACTTGAATCTTTTCGTGACGGTAAACTACTGGAGTGGTTTGTAACCAGGTGCAATCACAAGTAGTGATGGGCCTATCCGGAATGAATAATCGGAAAGTTTCCGATTGTTCAAAAAATCGGAAGGTTCCGATTATTTCGGAATGTTTCGGAACTTTTCGGAATTCGATTATTTTACTATTCGGTACACAAAATGAGAAAACGAAATGCCAATTTGAACTGAACGGAATTCGGAATGTTGTGTTGACTCACTTGACTGCTATATGCTGGTTGGTGAATGCCGATGGGTCGCACTGTGTGCGCACGTGTATAAGTGAATGGCACTAATGGGAGTGGTATTTCGTAGATTAATTATTAGATAGTACACCTTACAGACTTCAAATTCATGTATTGTTTTATACTATCTATTATGTACCTTATGTGCCATTAAACTTTAAAATATTACTACCATTTTCCGAAAGTCTATTAAGGCAACTACTGTAATAATTTGAAAAAATATTTTATTTCCTCTTATATGCCACTGTGCGACTCAAAATCATAAATTGTTTTACTGGCCGTCCTACTAACCCAAACAATAGATGCCAACGCAGATAAAAGCTTACGGCGCGACGCAAATTTGCACGCACTTCATCTTCCTTCCGCATGTTGTTGTTTCGCTCGTTTTCTCTTGCTTGCATTTATGGAATGTAAAATAATCGGATGATATTCCGATTTTATAAACATTCCGAAATGGAACATTCCGATTATTGAAATCATCCGATTATGCCCATCACTAATCACAAGGAAGAAGACTTTTAACCTTTTAATGACGGGAAACTACTGGAGTGGTTTGTAACTAAGCGCAATTACAAGGAAGAAGACTTTAACGTTTTAATGACCAGCAACTACTGGAGTCGTTTGTAACCAAGTTCAATCACAAGGAAGGAGACTTTAACCTTTTCGTGACGAAAAACTATTAAGTGGTTTGTAACCAAGCGCAATCCCAAGGAAGAAGACTTTAACCTTTTCGTGATGGAAAACTACTGGAGTGGTTCGTAACCAAGCGCAATCACAAGGAAGAAGACATTAATATTTCGTGACAGGAAAGTACTGGAGTAATTTGCAACCAAGCGCAATTACAAGGAAGAAGATTTTAACCTACTCGTGATGGAAAACTACTAAGTGGTTTGTAACCAAGCGCAATCCCAAGGAAGAAGACTTTAACCTTTTCGTGACGAAAAACTACTAAGTGGTTTGTAACCAAGCGCAATCCCAAGGAAGAAGACTTTAACCTTTTCGTGATGGAAAACTACTGGAGTGGTTTGTAACCAAGCGCAATGACAAGGAAGAAGACTTGAATCTTTTCGTGACGGGAAACTACTGGAGTGGTTTGTAACCAGGCACAATCACAAGGAAGAAGACTTTAACCTTTTCGTGTCGGGAAACTACTGGAGTGGTTTGTAACCAAGCGCAATTACAAGGAAGAAGACTTTAATGTTTTAATGACAAGAAACTACTAGAGTCGTTTGTAACCAATCTCAATCACAAGGAAGGAGACTTTAACGTTTTTGTGACGAAAAACTACTAAGTGGTTTGTAACCAAGCGCAATCCCAAGGGAGAAAACTTTAACCTTTTCGTGATGCAAAACTACTGGAGTGGTTTGTATCCAAGCGCAATTACAAGGAAGAAGACTTTAACGTTTTAATGACAAGAAACTACTGGAGTCGTTTGTAACCAGGTGCAATCACAAGGAAGAAGACTTTTAACCTTTTAATGACGGGAAACTACTGGAGTGGTTTGTAACCAAGCGCAATTACAAGGAAGAAGACTTTAACGTTTCAATGACAAGAAACTACTGGAGTCGTTTGTAACCAAGTTCAATCACAAGGAAGGAGACTTTAACCTTTTCGTGACGAAAAACTATTAAGTGGTTTGTAACCAAGCGCAATCCCAAGGAAGAAGACTTTAACCTTTTCGTGATGGAAAACTACTGGAGTGGTTCGTAACCAAGCGCAATCACAAGGAAGAAAACATTAATATTTCGTGACAGGAAAGTACTGGAGTAATTTGCAACCAAGCGCAATTACAAGGAAGAAGATTTTAACCTACTCGTGATGGAAAACTACTAAGTGGTTTGTAACCAAGCGCAATCCCAAGGAAGAAGACTTTAACCTTTTCGTGACGAAAAACTACTAAGTGGTTTGTAACCAAGCACAATCACAAGGAAGAAGACTTTAACCTTTTCGTGTCGGGAAACTACTGGAGTGGTTTGTAACCAAGCGCAATGACAAGGAAGAAGACTTGAATCTTTTCGTGACGGGAAACTACTGGAGTGGTTTGTAACCAGGCACAATCACAAGGAAGAAGACTTTAACCTTTTCGTGTCGGGAAACTACTGGAGTGGTTTGTAACCAAGCGCAATTACAAGGAAGAAGACTTTAATGTTTTAATGACAAGAAACTACTAGAGTCGTTTGTAACCAATCTCAATCACAAGGAAGGAGACTTTAACGTTTTTGTGACGAAAAACTACTAAGTGGTTTGTAACCAAGCGCAATCCCAAGGGAGAAAACTTTAACCTTTTCGTGATGCAAAACTACTGGAGTGGTTTGTATCCAAGCGCAATTACAAGGAAGAAGACTTTAACGTTTTAATGACAAGAAACTACTGGAGTCGTTTGTAACCAGGTGCAATCACAAGGAAGAAGACTTTTAACCTTTTAATGACGGGAAACTACTGGAGTGGTTTGTAACCAAGCGCAATTACAAGGAAGAAGACTTTAACGTTTCAATGACAAGAAACTACTGGAGTCGTTTGTAACCAAGTTCAATCACAAGGAAGGAGACTTTAACCTTTTCGTGACGAAAAACTACTAAGTGGTTTGTAGCCAAGCGCAATCCCAAGGAAGAAGACTTTAACCTTTTCGTGTCGGGAAACTACTGGAGTGGTTTGTAACCAAGCGCAATTACAAGGAAGAAGACTTTAATGTTTTAATGACAAGAAACTACTGGAGTCGTTTGTAACCAATCTCAATCACAAGGAAGGAGACTTTAACGTTTTTGTGACGAAAAACTACTAAGTGGTTTGTAACCAAGCGCAATCCCAAGGGAGAAAACTTTAACCTTTTCGTGATGCAAAACTACTGGAGTGGTTTGTAACCAAGCGCAATGACAAGGAAGAAGACTTGAATCTTTTCGTGACGAGAAACTACTGGAGTGGTTTGTAACCAGGTGCAATCACAAGGAAGAAGACTTTTAACCTTTTAATGACGGGAAACTACTGGAGTGGTTTGTAACCAAGCGCAATTACAAGGAAGAAGACTTTAACGTTTCAATGACAAGAAACTACTGGAGTCGTTTGTAACCAAGTTCAATCACAAGGAAGGAGACTTTAACCTTTTTGTGACGAAAAACTACTAAGTGGTTTGTAACCAAGCGCAATCCCAAGGAAGAAGACTTTAACCTTTTCGTGATGGAAAACTTATAAAGTGGTTTGTAACCAAGCGCAATCACAAGGAAGAAGACTTTAATCTTTTTGTGACAAGAAACTACTGGAGTGGTTTGTAACCAGGCACAATCACAAGAAAGAAGACTTTAAACTTTTCGTGTCGGGAAACTACTGGAGTGGTTTGCAACCAGGCGTTATAACCTTTTAATGACGGGAAACTACTGAAGGTGTTTGTAACCAAGCGGAATCACATGAAAGAACACTTTGTCATTTTAATTACGGGAAACTACTGGAGTGGTTTGTAACCAAGCGCAATTACAAAAAAGAAGACTTTATAACGTTTTAATGATAAGAAACTACTGGGGTGGTTTGTAACCAAGCTCAATCACAAGGAAGAAGACTTTAACCTTTTCGTGACAAAAAACTACTGAGTGGTTGGTAACCAAGCGCAATCACAAGGAAGAAGACTAATCTTTTCGTGACGTGAAACTAATAGAGTGGTTAAAAATTTTAGTGCGCGCCTAATGGAAAACCACTAGAGTGGCAAGCGTGTTTGGACTGGAATCTACCGTAGTTTCATACCGTTTTCATATTTTTTTGCTACTAATTTGTACCGAACATAATATATGTGAACCTTGTAACTTTAATTTTCGGAGCATGTCTGTTTTAGTTTTCATATTTTTGTTATTTCCCTGTTTACATATAAATTTTTTTACATACAAATGTTTTCTCTAATAATAAGGCCCTCTTATGCTGCGTTAACAGAAGAGAACTAAAAAAAGCTAACCTTTTTCAGTAAAACATACATTAATGTTAAGGAGTGGAAACAACCGGAGTGGCAAACGCTTCCCGCTGCCGTCTAGCCAGCAAGTGTTGTCAAAACCTCTGCCGTCCTCAAAGGGTTAAGTCTGACCAAAAGGTGTATATGGTAATGAACTAAGGCAATAATATACTATAAAATCTTCCAAAAATTTACTCTTATTGATAGCTTGAAGTTGGTCAATCATTGTATGGAAATCTATTGAAGACGTACTGGCAATCCATTAAAAATATAATAAATAAACCTAGGTACCTGAAAATTAACTACAAATTTGCTGAAAATTGGTAGCAAACTCTCTGAATATTTACTACAAATTTACTCCAAATTTGGTGCAAACTTGTTTAAAATCGCTTTGAATCTCATCAAGTGGGTAGAATCTTATAAAAATTACACAGTTGTTTAAAAATTACTGCAAAATAGCGGACAATTCATTGCAAATTTCGTTGGAAACTTGTAGAAAATTTACTCGAATTGTGTTTAAGCCAGCCACAGATGCAGAGACTGGCGTGTGCATTTTTGAATGTACTAGCAAACCTGTGCAAAATGCGTGTACTCTGTTTAGTGCCACATACGTAGCGACTTTTCTCTAGTTTTAAGTTGACCGTCTGTACTAAATGTCGTCGGTTTTACCAGAATACGAACTTTGTTTGATGGCAGTGGCGTGCGCTTGTACTGTGAAGAAAAAAAAGGTACAGCAATCGTACTAATGTCACATATTATTTGGGCACGACACTCGATAGAACTGTGTTACGCGTGCAGTTTTGCACCACACACGTAGGGGTTTTCAAAACTGTACGGGGAAAAAATCACGCAGCGCCAGACATTCTTGTGACAGACTTATTGGAATGCACATTCCAAGTAAGTCTTAAGGTTTCAACCACACATACGCGTGTTTGAGTGAATTGTTTGGAATGCACATGCAAGTATTACAGTAAGCCTCTGCATCTGTGGCCGGCTTCAGAAAATGTTGTTACAAACCTGCTGAAAAGTTGCCCAAGAGATGAAATAAATTGTTGTAAATTTAATGAATGTTACTTGCTAAACTTGCTAATAATTTAATGAACTTTCCTGAAAGTTTACAGGAAATTTGCTGAAAATTTAATTCCACACTGATCAAACCTTACTACAAATTAACTGAAAATTTAGGGTCCCGAGTGGTGTAGCTTGAACAAGCGTCCACGTTCGATCAGCAGAGTTAAGCAACGCTGTCTCTGGTCAGAACTTGGATGGGAGTTCCACGGCTGCATCTCTCGGCGCCTCGTGGTACGGCTATCACGGAAAAAAGTTGGTCCCGGCGGTCATACAACATCATGACAGTCGTTAGTGGGGTTGGAAGTCCTCATAACTGCACAGCGACGCCTATAATTGGCCTAACGGCTGTTGGCTGAGTGCGAATTAAATTAAATTAAATTAAATATTTAGAGGATTTGCAAATTGTTAAAAATTTGCTGGAATCATTTATTTATCGAAATTTATTGAGCATTTACTGCAAGTGGCTAATAACTTGCAGGCAGTGACTATAAACTTACCAAATTGCTGAGAACTTGTTTAAAAGTTGGTGCATTTGCTAGAAATTAACTAAAATTCCACTGTAACCATGTCAAGTGGCAGCTCAAAACTAGTAAAAATTATTGTAAATCTATCAAGGATGCACTGCCAACGTGGCAACCCATTAAAAAATGACTACATTTAATTTGGTGCAAGCTAGATGACAATTTGTTGCAAGTTTGTTGAGAGTTTATTTGAATCTAAAAACACGTAGCTTTACTCCGAGCTTGTAAAACTTTACTGCAATTGTGTTCAAAAATAATTGCTGCAAACTTGTAAATAATTGATACAACAGCTAAAATCTTTTCATAAAATTGATCAATTATTTGTAAGTTTGGTGGTGATCACTCCTTACTAGAAATTTATTTAAAATTAAAATTTGCTACAAATTTACTACAAAACTTATTAAAACCTCGCTACAAATTTTCTGCAATTTATAGCCATTTACTAAAACTTCTTCTGAAAATTCGCTATAAGTTAGATAACAATTTGCTGCAAACTTGCTGAAAGTTGATTTGAATCACACTCAGAAAATGCATCCAAGAACTTCTTCAACAAGGTGGGGGTCATATATAGCAAACAACCCTCAAACATATCCAATATTTACTATAATTGTGGTTCAAAGAATTGCTGTAAACTTGCTAAAAATTACAGCAGCTGAAATCTTTTCATAACATTTGTCAATAATTTGTTCTACCTAAAAATGTTATGCAAACTTGCTTAGAAACTTGCCAAAAGGTATGCTTACTGCAAACTTTGATAAAACCCACTGCAAACTACTAAAAACTACTAAACATATCATTTTTAATTACTAAGATGTATATACGTACTTAACATTTATTGTAGTTTCCAAAAACTTGATAACTTGCAAAAACGCGGCTGAATTATGAAATTTTGTTTTAAAAAAACTTACTGCAAAATTTGCTGACAAAATAATAGTTTCTCAAATATTTGCTATGAATTTATCGATGATGTACTGCCAACTTGGTAAACATTTAATAAGCATTCCTAAAAGTTAACGGGTGATTGCTTGCAAACTCGCTGAAAATTCACATCACACTTTACTACAAATTTGATACAACCATCTTCACAATTATCTGAAATTTTGTCGAGTATAAAAATGTTCTAAAAATTCCTAAAATTTAGCTGCAAGCTGGCTAACAAACACTCGCTGAAAATGTTTGCTATATCTAATTTTATTGTCGAACTAGTTTAAAAGCTACTAGAAATTAGCTTACAAATGCAATATATTTACTAAAATTTGAATACCTACGAAACTAGTGCACAATTTACTGGTTTAATGCAAAAATGTGGTGCAACATAATAGAAAGTTTATTACTTTACAAAAAAAAAAATTCTAAATTTATTGAAAATTTATTTCCAACTTGCTAAAAACTTAATAAATAAATAATCCTTAAAGTTAACTAAGGATTTCGCTATGAAACTACTCGAAATTCCCTAAATTTCACTGCAAACACATTAAGGCTTTCTGCTGAAAATTGCCTGCTAGCACTTGACTGCCAACTAGTTTAAAATATACTGCAAATTATCTATCAAGCACAACAAATTCGCTAAAATTCTCTATACACCTTGTCCAAAATTCACTGCCTTTTTATTTACAAAACTGCTGACACTTTACTGAAAAATCTGCAAACTTGCTCGAGTTCCTAAAAACTTGCTGACAATTCATTAAAAAATGTACTGTACTGTCCCCTGCAAACTACCCAATAATTTACTGCTATATATTAAAAATTGTTGCAAAATTACCAAAAAATTGCTATAACATAGCTGCCATATTTGCAAAAACTACGTGAATAATTTATTCTAAATTTATTGAAGATTATTAAACAATATTTACTTCCAACTTATTAAAAACTGAATACCATTTGCTGAAAATTGACTGTAAACTGTCATTCAATTTGTCAAGAATTTATTGCAAATTTAGTAAAGCTTACTTATTAAACTTGCTAATAAATTTAATAAACGTTGCTAGAAGTTTACTAAAGATTTGCTAAAAATTAGGTGGACTCCTTAAAAATTGACTGCAATTGGATGCAAACTCGCTGAGAGTTGCTTGGTTGCAAGCAAACCTTATTAACAGCTGCTCTAGGCTTTCAAAAATTCTTTAAACAGCACAAATTTCCTGTAAAGGTACTAAAAACTTGTAACCACAACTTGCCAAAATGTAGTCAAAAGCTGAAAACTAGCTAACAATAAATTGATTACCAACTAGTTACTACTCGTAATATTACACTGCAAATGTGTTGAAAATTTCTGTAATTACAGTTTATCAAAAAATGATAAATTTATTCACGATTTACTACTGCAACTTCACTAAGATTTAATAAACCTTCCTGAAAATTAACTTAAAGATTTGTTGAAACTTGATTGCGAACTGAAAATTGCCTGCAAACTTATTGCAGCTTTACTACAAATTTGCTACAACTTTCAGGAATATCTTCTGAAATCTTGCTAATAATTTGCATAATTTTATTAGAAATGAACTAAAAATTTGCTAAAAATTGGTTGCAAGTTGGCTGATAATTTTGCAAACTTGCTGAAGTGGCTATATGCAATTTACTGCAAACTAAGCTAGGTATATCAAATTGACTAACAAGCAAAAAAATCTGAAAACATTCGCTACAAAACTACTCGAAAATTTAGTGCAGTTTTTATTAAACACAATTGGTCCAAACTTGCTAAAAATATTGTAACGCGATTGATCGCTTAATATCTTGCCACCACTTGTTTTAAATTCATTCAAGATGCTAATAGAGGTTGACAAATTTACGACAGTTTACTGCAGATCGTTTTTTAAATTCGCTGAAAATTTACTGCAAAATAAATAAAACCACCAGCCTTCCTGAATATTTTCTGAAATGTTGCTAGGAATTGTTGAGAATTGACTAGTTTAAAAAATTCCTGTAAATTTTCTGAAAACATTGCAAACACTTATTTATTGAATTTATTTCAAACTTGCTAAAAATTATTAAACTTTCCTCAAAATTCAATAGATTTGCTGAAAATTTTCTCGAAATTCCCTGAAAATTAATTGGGAACTTGTTAGAACTTTACTTTAATATTCTGAAAATTCCCGCGTTTTCAACAATGTGTATGTAACCCACATAAATTCCAAAAACTGTTTCAAAAATGTATATTTGCATTTTATTTGCAACAATTTATTTGCGAAATTGCAGACTACGTTTCAACAAATTTGCAGAACATTTTGGACAAGTTTCAGCGAAAGTCTTGTTGATTTGCAGTAAATTTTCAATAAATATTACACAAATTGTCTGTAAACTTGACATCCTCCTCAGTAAGTGCTATAAACTTTCAACAAGCTTGCAGCGAAATTTTGGTAAATTTCTACTGATATGTCAACCCATTTGTAGTAACTTTTAAACAAGTCAGCAGTCGCGTATGCTCTTTAGCAACTTTCAGCAAATTTTCTATAAATTTGATATGTTTACAGCAAAATGATGGTTGAATTTGTAGTAATACGTCAGCTAATTTGTAGTAACTCTTAAACAAGTTTCTGACAAAATGTATGCTTGTAAGCTTTTATCCTAATTTCCCATCTAACTTGGCATGAATTTTCAGTCAACTTTTAAAAAATTTCAAATAGAATTTGGCCAACAATCATAAAGGTTGCAGCATATTTGCAATCTAGTTCTAGTAAGTTTCCAGTAAATTTTCAAGACATTTACAACAATAATTGTGATGGAAACATTTTAGCCATCACTTCTCAATTTTTGCAACAAATTTTGTACGGAAATCTTAAGAAATGTGTAATATCACGTTTGAATGTGTAGTTACCTTTAAACAAATTTGTAGTAAAGTGTCGGCAAGCGTTTATGCTCTTTTTGGCAAATTAATAATAAATCTACTCAACAGCAAATATTTACGCTACCACATTTCAATTTTCACATGAAGTTTGCAGCAAGTGTTTTAACAAAATGTATAAATTTTCGACACTATTAAATTAACCACAGCCAACCATTTTCTTATTTGGCTGCTATGGATTTTCTATCTATCAACAGTAGATGTACTAAAGGCAATCAATTTTAACAAGTTCTCCAATTGTTAGCACGTTACAGAATGCATTTATTCATGAAGCAAATAGTTATTACCCGAATCAGTATAAAATCAACAAAATCATAGCCGTTGGCAGTAGGCCAGCAGCACAGTGAAACTAAAGCAGTCTTTTAACACGTTCATGCATTATTAATATTATTATATAACGGCGATTTTAGATTTATAGCGAAACGATGTACTACTGTTTCTGGAAATTGCTGTACTCAACTCTAACTACTGTAATTTACTGTTGAGCGTATATTACATTCCTTATCGCGAACACTAAAAAATTTCTAACTGGTTGTGTGTGTGGTTGTGCTATTTTCTCTACCACCCGCCTCCTCCATTGTCCAAAACCAGTGCCCCAGAATTTAATCAGTGCAGCAACTTTCACTTGTTCTGCCTAAATTTAACTGCTGAATAGCGATAAATAATACCAACTACCAACCCAGGTGAATGTGTACGAAGGCTACACAGTTTAGATTACAGCTGAATAGATAATTTGTATTTGTATAGCGATTACTTCATTTGCTGGGTTTGTCAACTTCTTAACGCTTATTTTTCAACTCTTCCCCACCATACAATTACAACGAAGAAACGACTACCTGCTAATGATTAAACTTAAATTAATCGGTTCCGATTCAAGCAACTAAACTAATTATGGAAACAAACCTATTATTTACTTCAGCAACTGCAGCTTTTTCCAGATTTTTCTAAATACTAATTATATATGTATGTATTTCCTGTCAAAGCACGATAAAGATGTGAAGATCCATCCAATTACGAGGTAAATGATTATGTAATCAATTCATGAGAAAAACAGATCCGTATGAAAGCGTTTATGCAATTAATTAGCAGCGGCTAATTAACACTGTCCTACTAGATTATGCAAGGTCATACTCATGACTTCGATTACTCATGTTTATGGGCAGTGTCAATAAGCTGCATTTATTACAGGAATTCTGTTTTGATTTTTGCCATATATCTACTACGAAATAATCTTTCCCAGTGTAAAGAATCAACAATTAAGAGGTAGCCATTATAGACCTAACAAAATGTAACAAGTTTGATTACTTATTGAAATGTTTATTATTTTAAGGAAATGATCTATGAAACAATTCATTGGATACAGACGCTTTTTTATTGCTTGATGTCTCAGAAATTCTTTTCGGCCTTCATCTATCGCTATCCACTCTTAGATGAAGGATTATTCAATTTTTCCATATTCTATCTTATACTGGTTGGAACCATCCCCTACTGGTCGTATCTTCAATATTGGGATCTCCCCGAGTTTCTCTTCGTTGTTCTTCTCAACCTCCAACGAATGATCCTGTGTCCACTCTTGCCTAGCTATGAACCTAACCCAACGACATTGTAATTGAGCAACCCATTCGACTATATCCGTAGCTGTCGCTCTTTTGTCTGATTTCTTCCTTTCAGAACTATCTCAGAGGGTTAACACCATTATCCACTTTATGACTCTCAGGCGGTGTGCGCTTTTCCGAGTATGAAAAGTAGATAGTTCAAGTACGATTAATCAATATTAATGCCTTTCTTTTACCACCTTCAAGGCTAGCTACATCATCTGCAAAACAGGTGGTTTAAATAGGATCCATCGCTGTTACTGCCTTTCTTTTCCCATTTTCAAAGCTAGAATAATATTCAGAACGATAAATATTGATCGCAATCAAATGTATGTCACACCATTGCACGTGCCTAAGAGTAGAAAACTCTTTGGTTTATATTTCCGACATTCAGTAGCTTCTACTTTCGCCACGAAATCTGAATTTTACTTAGCCTATATCATTAATCATGTTAATGATCCTTTACGATCTTCAAAGCTATGCCATTTGAGAAACATAGGTGGTTTAATAGAATCCATTGATATTAATACTACTCTTTCCCCACCTTCAAGGCAATATCATTCCCGAAACTTAGGTGGTTACAATAGAATCCATCAATGTTAACGCGCTTCTTTTCCCAACTTCAAGTTAATAGCATCCGTGAAACGCAAGTGGTTTAAATAGAATCCATCACTGTTAATTCCCATCTTTTCCCAACTTCCAAGGCTATAGCATCCGCGCAACATAGGTGGTTTAAATAGGATCCATCCATGTTTATGTCAGTCTTTGACCACCATCAAAACGATTTCAGCCGTGAAACATAGGTGGTTTAAAAAGAATTCATCGATGTTAATTCTCTTCTTTGACCACCATGAAAGCTACCTCTATCACCTGCGAAACGCAATTTAAATAGGATCCCTCGATGCAATTCCCATTTACCACCTTCCAAGCTATGCTCTTTTGGAAGCATTGATGGTTTATATATAATTCATTGACGGTAATGTCCTTTTTTCCCACCTTCAAGGCAATATCATCCACGAATCGTAAGTGCTTTAAATAAGATCCATCGATGTTAATGCCCATCTTTTCCCACCTTCCAAAGGTAATAGCATTCACAAAACTTAGGTGGTTTAAATAGCATCCATCCATGTTAAAGTCAGTCTTTCACCACCTCACAGCTATATCACCCATGAAGCTAGATGGTTCAAATAGGATTCGTCGATGTGAATTATCTTCTGTGACCACCATCAAAGCTACGAAACACAGCTGGTTTAAATAGAATCCATCGATGTTAACTCCCTTCTTTTCCAGCTTCAAGATATTTTCCGTGAAACGTAGGTGGTTTAGGTAAGATCCATCAATATTAATGTCCATCTTTTCCCATCTTCAAAGGCTATAGAATCCGCGAAACGTTGGTAGTTTAGAAAAGATTCATCCATGTTTACGATCTTTAACCACCTTCAAAGTTTGTCATTTGTGAAACACAGGTGGTTTCAATAGGATCGATTGATGTTAATGCCCTTCTTTTCCCACCTTCAAGATCATCCGCGGAACTCAGGTGGTTCAATACGATCTTTACGCAAAACGGAGGTGGCTTAAATAGAATCCGAGGTGGCTTAAATAGAATCCATCATTGTAAATGCCATTTTCCCACCTTCAAGGCTATATAATCTGGGAAACTTAGGTGTTTTTAATACGATAGATCGATGTTAATGCCCTTCTTGGCCCACCTCCAAGGCTATAGCATCTGTAAAACGTCGGTGGTTTAAATACGGTCCATCGATGTTAATGGCCTTGCTTTCCCACCTTCAAGGCTATATAATCTGGGAAACTTAGGTGTTTTTAATACGATAGATCGATGTTAATGCCCTTCTTGGCCCACCTTCAAGACATCTGCAAAACGTCGGTGGCTTAAATAGGGTCCACCGATGTTAAAGACCTTCTTTTCCCAGCGTTTAAGGCTATAGCAGGCGTTTTCAATACGATAGATCAATGTTAATGCTCTTCTTGGCTCACCTCCAAGACTATAGCGTCTGTAAAACGTCGGTGGTTTAAATAGGGTCCATCGATGTTAATGGCCTTGCTTTTCTACCTTCAAGGCTATATAATCTGGGAAACTTAGGTGTTTTTAATACGATAGATCGATGTTAATGCCCTTCTTGGCCCACCTTCAAGACATCTGCAAAACGTCGGTGGCTTAACTAGGGTCCACCGATGTTAAAGACCTTCTTTTCCCAGCGTTTAAGGCTATAGCAGGCGTTTTCAATACGATAGATCAATGTTAATGCTCTTCTTGGCTCACCTCCAAGACTATAGCGTCTGTAAAACGTCGGTGGTTTAAATAGGGTCCATCGATGTTAATGGCCTTGCTTTTCCACCTTCAAGGCTATATAATCTGGGAAACTTAGGTGTTTTTAATACGATAGATCGATGTTAATGCCCTTCTTGGCCCACCTTCAAGACATCTGCAAAACGTCGGTGGCTTAAATAGGGTCCACCGATGTTAAAGACCTTCTTTTCCCAGCGTTTAAGGCTATAGCAGGCGTTTTCAATACGATAGATCAATGTTAATGCTCTTCTTGGCTCACCTCCAAGATTATAGCGTCTGTAAAACGTCGGTGGTTTAAATAGGGTCCATCGATGTTCATGGCCTTCTTTTCCCACCTTCAAGGCTATATAATCTGTAAAAAATTTGGTGTTTTCAATACGATCGATCGATGTTAATGCTTTCTGGGCCCACCTTCAAGGCATCTGTAAAACGTCGGTGGTTTAAATACGGTCCATCGATGTTAATGGCCTTGCTTTCCCACCTTCAAGGCTATATAATCTGGGAAACTTAGGTGTTTTTAATACGATAGATCGATGTTAATGCCCTTCTTGGCCCACCTTCAAGACATCTGCAAAACGTCGGTGGCTTAAATAGGGTCCACCGATGTTAAAGACCTTCTTTTCCCAGCGTTTAAGGCTATAGCAGGCGTTTTCAATACGATAGATCAATGTTAATGCTCTTCTTGGCTCACCTCCAAGATTATAGCGTCTGTAAAACGTCGGTGGTTTAAATAGGGTCCATCGATGTTCATGGCCTTCTTTTCCCACCTTCAAGGCTATATAATCTGTAAAAAATTTGGTGTTTTCAATACGATCGATCGATGTTAATGCTTTCTGGGCCCACCTTCAAGGCATCTGTAAAACGTCGGTGGTTTAAATACGGTCCATCGATGTTAATGGCCTTGCTTTCCCACCTTCAAGGCTATATAATCTGGGAAACTTAGGTGTTTTTAATACGATAGATCGATGTTAATGCCCTTCTTGGCCCACCTTCAAGACATCTGCAAAACGTCGGTGGCTTAAATAGGGTCCACCGATGTTAAAGACCTTCTTTTCCCAGCGTTTAAGGCTATAGCAGGCGTTTTCAATACGATAGATCAATGTTAATGCTCTTCTTGGCTCACCTCCAAGACTATAGCGTCTGTAAAACGTCGGTGGTTTAAATAGGGTCCATCGATGTTAATGGCCTTGCTTTTCCACCTTCAAGGCTATATAATCTGGGAAACTTAGGTGTTTTTAATACGATAGATCGATGTTAATGCCCTTCTTGGCCCACCTTCAAGACATCTGCAAAACGTCGGTGGCTTAAATAGGGTCCACCGATGTTAAAGACCTTCTTTTCCCAGCGTTTAAGGCTATAGCAGGCGTTTTCAATACGATAGATCAATGTTAATGCTCTTCTTGGCTCACCTCCAAGATTATAGCGTCTGTAAAACGTCGGTGGTTTAAATAGGGTCAATCGATGTTCATGGCCTTCTTTTCCCACCTTCAAGGCTATATAATCTGTAAAAAATTTGGTGTTTTCAATACGATCGATCGATGTTAATGCTTTCTGGGCCCACCTTCAAGGCATCTGTAAAACGTCGGTGGTTTAAATACGGTCCATCGATGTTAATGGCCTTGCTTTCCCACCTTCAAGGTTATATAATCTGGGAAACTTAGGTGTTTTTAATACGATTGATCGATGTTAATGCCCTTCTTGGCCCACCTTCAAGACATCTGCAAAACGTCGGTGGCTTAAATAGGGTCCACCGATGTTAAAGACCTTCTTTTCCCAGCGTTTAAGGCTATAGCAGGCGTTTTCAATACGATAGATCAATGTTAATGCTCTTCTTGGCTCACCTCCAAGATTATAGCGTCTGTAAAACGTCGGTGGTTTAAATAGGGTCCATCGATGTTCATGGCCTTCTTTTCCCACCTTCAAGGCTATATAATCTGTAAAAAATTTGGTGTTTTCAATACGATCGATCGATGTTAATGCTTTCTGGGCCCACCTTCAAGGCATCTGTAAAACGTCGGTGGTTTAAATACGGTCCATCGATGTTAATGGCCTTGCTTTCCCACCTTCAAGGCTATATAATCTGGGAAACATAGGTGTTTTTAATACGATAGATCGATGTTAATGCCCTTCTTGGCCCACCTTCAAGACATCTGCAAAACGTCGGTGGCTTAAATAGGGTCCACCGATGTTAAAGACCTTCTTTTCCCAGCGTTTAAGGCTATAGCAGGCGTTTTCAATACGATAGATCAATGTTAATGCTCTTCTTGGCTCACCTCCAAGATTATAGCGTCTGTAAAACGTCGGTGGTTTAAATAGGGTCCATCGATGTTCATGGCCTTCTTTTCCCACCTTCAAGGCTATATAATCTGTAAAAAATTTGGTGTTTTCAATACGATCGATCGATGTTAATGCTTTCTGGGCCCACCTTCAAGGCATCTGTAAAACGTCGGTGGTTTAAATACGGTCCATCGATGTTAATGGCCTTGCTTTCCCACCTTCAAGGCTATATAATCTGGGAAACTTAGGTGTTTTTAATACGATAGATCGATGTTAATGCCCTTCTTGGCCCACCTTCAAGACATCTGCAAAACGTCGGTGGCTTAAATAGGGTCCACCGATGTTAAAGACCTTCTTTTCCCAGCGTTTAAGGCTATAGCAGGCGTTTTCAATACGATAGATCAATGTTAATGCTCTTCTTGGCTCACCTCCAAGACTATAGCGTCTGTAAAACGTCGGTGGTTTAAATAGGGTCCATCGATGTTAATGGCCTTCTTTTCCCACCTTCAAGGCTATATAATCTGTAAAAAATTTGGTGTTTTCAATACGATAGATCGATGTTAATGCCCTTCTGGGCCCACCTTCAAGGCATCTGTAAAACGTCGGTGGTTTAAATACGGTCCATCGATGTTAATGGCCTTGCTTTCCCACCTTCAAGGCTATATAATCTGGGAAACTTAGGTGTTTTTAATACGATAGATCGATGTTAATGCCCTTCTTGGCCCACCTTCAAGACATCTGCAAAACGTCGGTGGCTTAAATAGGGTCCGCCGATGTTAAAGACCTTCTTTTCCCAGCGTTTAAGGCTATAGCAGGCGTTTTCAATACGATAGATCAATGTTAATGCTCTTCTTGGCTCACCTCCAAGACTATAGCGTCTGTAAAACGTCGGTGGTTTAAATAGGGTCCATCGATGTTAATGGCCTTCTTTTCCCACCTTCAAGGCTATATAATCTGTAAAAAATTTGGTGTTTTCAATACGATCGATCGATGTTAATGCCCTTCTGGGCCCACCTTCAAGGCATCTGTAAAACGTCGGTGGTTTAAATAGGGTCCACCGATGTTAAAGACCTTCTTTTCCCAGCGTTTAAGGCTATAGCAGGCGTTTTCAATACGATAGATCAATGTTAATGCTCTTCTTGGCTCACCTCCAAGACTATAGCGTCTGTAAAACGTCGGTGGTTTAAATAGGGTCCATCGATGTTAATGGCCTTCTTTTCCCACCTTCAAGGCTATATAATCTGTAAAAAATTTGGTGTTTTCAATACGATCGATCGATGTTAATGCCCTTCTTGGCCCACCTTCAAGGCATCTGCAAAACGTCGGTGGCTTAAATATGGTCCCCATCGATATTAATGACCTTCTTTTCTCACGGTTTAAGGCTATAGCAGACGTTTTCAATACGATAGATCGATGTTAATGCTCTTCTTGGCTCACCGCCAAGGCTATAGCGTCTGTAAAACGTGGGTGGTTTAAATAGGGTCCATCGATGTTAATGGCCTTCTTTTCCCACCTTCAAGGCTATATAATATGGGAAGCGTAGGTGGGTTAAACGGGATCCGTCGTTGTTAATGCCCCTCTTTTCCCACTTTCAAGGTTACGCGAAATATAACATGACGGGAAACGTAGGTGGTTTAATGATAATCCATCGATGTTAATGTTATTTTACCACCTTCAAATCTACATCATCCGCGAAACGTAGGTGGTTTCAATAGGAACCATTGATGTTAACTCCCTTTTTACTTCCCCCCTCTTAAAAAAGATGATGGAAAAAATCTCACAAGATTTCTTCAGATCTTCGGGTTTCAGGGTCCCTATCGCCGAAAAACAGGCTTTTTTCAATTCCGTCAGTCTGCCTGTTGGCGGCATAACTCAAAAACTATTTGTTGGAGAAAGACGATATTTTACATGCGTACTATGTCTACCTGGTGTAATATGGAGAAAACTTCGGTAAAATATATAGAGTGAACAACGTATAAAAAATTCTGCCTATTTTTGCTTTAACTCGAGAGCTATTAGTTAAATAAAAGTAAAATTTTGCATATAGCTGAGTTTTCGAGACCCAATATATACCTTAAAAATTATATTAGTTTTTCTTTTGATTTTTTTAATATATTAATTTCAAAACTTTCACTTGCGAGGGAAGCTCCGTGTAAAGCCCTTTACAAATTTTTCCACCTCATAGCCTTGAATAGATTTTCCAATACTAGAGTAAATAGTGTTGGGGAGATAGTCTCTCTGAGAAACTCTTCTTTTAACATCAACTTTGTCTTTATATCGACGTCAAGTTTCACTTGCACGGCTGCAGTTTCACAAAATGTTTCTTCGATTGCTTTTGAATATATCGAGTCTATTCTTGGATTATCTAGAGCCACGAGAACTGACAATGTGCCGGTGGAGTAGATGGCTTGGTGATAATCTACAAATGTCATGTGGATAGACACATTACATTTGGTGCTTTTTCAAGTAGTAAACGGATTGTACGATCTTTATTAGCAATTGACATTAAGGCGATGTGAAAGTTAATAGTGATGGGCTTATTCGAATGAAAAATAACCGGTTATCCGGTTATTGAAATAACCTCTGTAACTCGGTTTTCGATCCAAGTATTCGAATGAAAAATAACCTCATCTTGATACGTACTACGTGCCGTATCTCAGCGACCTGCGAGTGATCGAAATTCTGTAAATAATACGTCAATATGTCGCGGCTGCTTGTTGATGTTATTAAAACATTTGAGACTCCCAGTCGACCAGTTAAATTTATGGGGCCGTTCCTATTAAAGATAACGCTCTGCTGAGGATGAGATTTGCCGAAGCTGTGTTGGTATTAATTTATAACGGCCTAAATTTTTGCTTCGAAACGCGGTTGATTATGCCTAATAAGGGATAAAAGAAACTGAAATAAGATTTTCCAATATCGTAACAGATTTATATTTAATTTTTAATAACGGAGCAGTCGATGCCCATCCGTCGTCATATGAAGTGGATTTCGATGTTTTAAATTTTAAGTGTGCGTCCTTAGAACCGCGGCAGGCTGAACGTAGATAAATTATGGATGCTAAAATATACCGGCTACTAGAGAATTTTAGGAACTAAAAATAAATTCAATAGATACTTTGTATTCGCATATTTATAATTTCGGCATGATTAGTATTGATATAGCTATTCTCAATGGTTTAAACTCCTTAGAAATCAAATAAAAATCATTTATACAATTATTATAATTAACGATTAACTGAGTTCCCCCTGCTATCTGCAAGTTACGATGCCGATGCAGATGACGGTGAACCGTCAACCGGCAAACCGGCTGACTTAATCGAAACGAATCAATGGCCAAAATTGATTCGAATGATTATTCAAATAATCAATCGGTTATTAATATGATTCGAATGCAAATAATTCGGTTATGAAAATTGTCCGGTTATGCCCATCACTAGTGCATATACACATTACTTGAATGACTTGTACACAACTTTTTTGTTAGCTTTAAGTCTTCTGTTCCTTATCCAATATGTTATCGTATGTTTTCGTTTCATTCTCTATCCTTTCTAGCTATTTTAAAATCTTCGTAGTACTCGCATTTCTGATGTTGGTCGTTTATGGCATTGTTTGCACTGCATAAGCCTGAAGCATCCAAGCCTTACAGTAATATAGCGTTGAAAAATAAGCGCAACAGTAAGTTTTACACGTTACAAAAATACATGTCTTATTCATTACAGCGAGAAAAAGCAAAACGATGTTGTCTTGTGTAATCATCATTAACACCCGTTCGTAAATTAAACAACGAGTAGCACTCACGTTTTTACTAACTGTTTTCGCAAATATCCGTAAGAATTGAGGAAGCAACATCAACTCGTTATGCAAGCATTACAGCATTTTAATCACATACATTAGATGGAACTACTGGAAAGGAACGATTGAACGTCGAATAACAGTCATCGCATTTTTTTTTAATTGTTAAAACGTACTTTTAATATTAATTGTCTATGCACATATATTAGAAACTATTAAAATCAGCATTTAGAAATATGTAGTCTTTCGCCGTTCATTACCAATAAAAATGAATATGATGCATACACAGACCTTTGCCTACACAGCGGAAATAACGAGGCAGAGTATTACAAACGGCTGATAAGCATAATTGGTGTTTGTGCAGCCGCATGATTGTGAAATGAGCGTTCGACTTGTGGGAGTCATTATTTAAGTATTTCTGTCCTGGATTGTTGTTTTGCCCCGGAAAGCAAAAGCAATGATTACTCCAGAATTTTCAGTGCCCACTAAATGCTTGGAAAACAACCATAAAACCGGCCCGTTTTATCACCGAAACACACCCAAGCCATACCACGAGAGAAAAATTAGCCTGCGTGCGTTAATTATTACGTCATCGCTTTTAATTTAATTATACCATAGAAATGCTTCACCTTCGGGCTACATGGATTTAAATTCCTTGAGCGGCCTTTACGAGGAAGGTAAAATCAAACCTTGCATGATGTGTGTGTTTTAAAAGTTTCATTAATGAGAACTAAGTGTCCCCATTATGGCTGGTGTGGTTTAAAAAATTTAAAATTCGCTTCAATCTGACCGTATAGAATTTTTGGTTGAAATAGGCATAGCTCCTCATTTTCTCCAAAAATATGTTTTTAACTTAGCTAAGTTTTCTTAACTTTCTGCAATTTTCCTTAAACCAATGCAACTGCGATTGCATAATACCAATGCTAACAACTATCGTTAGTTAATGATTACACCAAGACAGCAACAGTACTGAACCAATATTAGTTAAGTTAGCAAACCACTTCGCACTTCGAGTTTAGAATCACCCTCTATAGTAAATAATTCCGATATGTGGTGAATTTATAAAATTTATGAATCCGCGGCAAGTTGAGCATTGTACCGCCCGATGCAAGTGTATAAAGCACCAGCCTCTACACCGCAAGGTAAATTTTCTGGTTACAGATTATACATACTACATACATCTATGGTAATTCCAGGTAATGTGAAATCCACGTTTGGAGAGAGAAGTGAAGAGTTTTATTTTGAAGGGAATGATTTTGAAAATTTGCTTGCATTACTGGACATTTTTCTTTTCTTTAATGAGTAAAGCACCTTACACATGTGCACCGTGCAAATATCAATAATTTTATATTCGTTACTAAACCTCCTTTGAACGGGTATAGGCTTATCAGGTCATAGCTACAGCTGATATTATATGGCAAATGCATATTTTGTATAATTGATATGCCGACTAAACTTTTTACATATGTATACTAATTATGTGAAAATAAATTGTTTAAGCCAAGTTTCATTTTGCGTATTTTGCATATTTACACGTTTTGGAGCATACTTTCTGGATTTCGCATATTTGGTTATATGTATTTAGCAATAATTTGTAATGTATTAACTTTTTGAATTTTTTTTGTAAAATTTATTATTTCATTAACTTTATTAGTAAGATTTTGTGTGATATATACATTCGTCTGCTGCCGCTGGAGTGCAGTGCGGGCATCAAAATAAGCAGAGGATAGGCGAAGTCCCTGTTACAATCTTTGACTATATAAACATAGACTGCCAGCAATCCCCACTTTTCTCATAGAAGCAATGTAGAAGAAATCAGCCAACATAAAATCTATTTCAAGAGTCAAACTTCGAGTGTTGGGTAAATAATAGTCTGGCGGGATTAGAGGAAATATCATTTTTATGTTGGCTTACAACGTGAAGTTGGAGTTGGCAGTCCATGTCTATACAGTCAAACGTTAAAATGAATGACGTCTCTGAATAAAAATTAGAGAAATAAATATACTCATACAAAATAATTTACATTTTTACTTTATTTAGAATACTTCTACTTATTTTCAAAAAAAGAGAGCATATTATGTGCATATATTGTAACTTTGGGTGCATATATTGTAACTTTGGGTGCATATAGTACTCAAGAAAATTTATGCATATATATGCGCATATTTTTGTACATTTGGGTGCATATAATTATCAGCTTTAGTCATAGCAATCCACCAAAAATTCACGATAATCTGCTATTTTTTATTCTTTCACCGACCATCTTCGTTCCCAGCATCCAGAATACAAATTTCGTCAAATTCATCAGCTTTCATGGAAGTTTTTGTTTGACAGTATCACCCACGTTGGAGTAGTAAGTAGTAAGATATGCGTACAAAGTTGCATATTCAAAAAAATGGCAGTGCAAAGATTAAAATCACGCTCCTCCAACTTGAAAAGGAGAAATAACAGTGGTTCTGTACTTTGGAGTGAATATGATACTGGTTCAATAATGTTTGCCTGAACGAGAGAAAATTTCAAACTGAGGTAAATGAAGAAAAATCTGGTTATTAGTAGCTTCAGCGTACTTATGCGAACGTTTTGTCCGTCCGTCCGTCCGTCCGTCTGTCTGTCTGGATCGCCTGTAACTTTCGAACGGCTACAGATATCGAAATTTTGAAAGGGGGCAAAGTTGTTGCTAAGGTCCCGAGCACCTTCATGCGCTATTTGGTTTTGGCGAAAGGTGGCGATTTTCCACTTTGCAAAATTTCCAAGCATTTTAGCACAGTGGCGGCTTGTCCACTTGGCGCCATCTACAGAAGTTCGGTGGTCACAACTACACATTCTGGGTGCACTATAATACTTAATGTTTTCGCAGTGCTGAAGCTACTCTTTAGACCTGTACTTGAGCAGTTTATTTTCCAATCAATTCAGGAGTGCCACAAGGCAGCGTCCTTGGACCGCTGCTGCATGTCTTGTACACGTCAGATCTACCAATGGCACAAAATGCGATTATACAGGGATACGGCTAGTCTTTCTTGCCACAAAGATCCTCAAATAGCCTCAAACATAACACAAAGCTACTTAAACAACCTGCAACAATGGCTAGCAAAATGGAAAATAAAAGTGAACTAAAACAAATCTGGGCATATACCCTCCCCGCAAAGAAGTATGCCTTGCAGTCACAATAAACCATGTACAAGTACCAACAGCAACAGTAAGATATTTAGAACTATGTACACTTAGATACTAAACTGACTTGGAAACAAAACATCACAAAAAAAGAGAAAACAAGTAGAAATCAAAACAAGAGAACTACAGTGGCTGATAGGAAGAAAATCACGGGTATCTATGGAGAACAAAATTCCGATATAAAAAGCAGTCATCAAGCCAATAAGGAACTCCGTCAAATTGCATACGCTCCCTGGTATGTAACAAATCATACACTACATACAGATTTACATGTTCCAACAGTACAAGAAGAAATCCATAAAAAACCATCACGCATCATGCTGTTCTAAACAACCATCCTAACCCGCTAATTGAACAACTTTTAAAACCAGTAATTAACAAAAGGCCAAGTAAACTAATTTAAGTTATTGTATTTTCTATCTATTTAAGTTTATACAGGTGGTATCATTGGATATCTTCCTGATCATGTACTTTGTCACTAGTACATCTAGTAACCGTCAGCACTTTAGCGCATAGAATTGTGTATTATTCTGATTGCTAAATAAATTACTAATGAAAAATAATAATAATGTTTGCAACTACTATATCAATTCTGTGAGTTTTTAGATTTGATAAATGTTGTAGTTGTGGCGTTTAGCTTTATTATGCAGCCGAGTTTAACACTGTTTGATATTGCTGCTGATTGTAGAGCTTTATTGTTTCAATCGTTATTAGGTTGGTGCCGACTCGATACCGTGTTAGTGCACTATGTGCTTGGATTAGCGATCATGAGGCGAGATGATCGCTAATCCTTGACCTGATCATCAGTGATTATCAACAATTATCAGTGTTTCAGGCATTCGCGAATTTCGGTTTAGACCGCGTGGTTTTTGTATATGAACGCCCAGCACGTTCAGGCTTAATGTGCCTTGCACCTTATAAAGTCGAGCAAGAATCCATGCGATGGCTCTATTCTTTGGAGAACTCGTGTTGTTTGAGTAGCTTGAGAACGAGAATGCGTAGTCAGATTTGGCCTTGTTGTTTGTGCACTCATATTGACTAACGTTGGTCTTGCGAAATATTAGTCAATATGGGTGCACAAACATCAACAAAGCCAGGTCTGCCCACGTATCCTCGTTCTCTAGGTACTCAAACAACACGACCCAACAAAGAGCATAGTCATCACGTGGATCCTTGCTCGACAAGGTGCCAGGTAGTGATGGGCCTATCCGGAATGAATAATCGGAAAGTTTCGGATTGTTCAAAATATCGGAAGGTTCCGATTATATCGGAACGTTTCGGAATTCGATTATTTTACTGTTCGGTGCACAAAATTCGGAACTTTCGGAATTCGATTATTTTACTATTCGGAACACAAAATGAGAAAACGAAATGCCAATTTGAACTGAACGGAATAAGGAGTGTTGTGTTGACTCACTTGACTGCTATTATGCTGGTGAATGGCACTAATGGCAGTGGTATTTCATAGATTAATTATTAGATAGTACAACTTATATATATATTATCATAACCCTATCTACCGTTAGGTGTTAGGGTGAGCTATATACATTTCTAACGTAATATTTACATGTTACAGTGCAACAGGTCAAACATATTTCACTTAAATTTTATTCTAATCTATTTTATGTTATTTTATTCAGTTTCGTAGATTCTCCGTGCCCATTCTCTCCTATTTCGTGCCAGTCTTCTCCCCTCGTTCTATGTCATTCCCTTGTCTCTTAATGTGTCTACCATTTGACTGTCCCACGTCTTCTTCGGCCTGCCTCTTGTTCTTCTCTGCTGTGATCTTGCTTGCCATACCTTCTTTACTGTTCTCTCTTCTCATTGATGTTTTCGTGTTCCTGTCTATGTTCATTTCTATTTTTAATATTCTTTCTGATATCCCTGACCACTTGTGGTTGTATTTTATTTTCTCTTTTTTTATTATACATCCTACCCCTCCTTTGCCCGATATCTCTTGTCTACTCCGCTGTATATTAATAAATGTCCTCCTTCCATTTCGAGTTCCCCATTTCCTTTCTTTTTTGTTTCAGTTACCCCAAGTATATCCAACCCTGCTGTCTCAAATTCCTCCTCTAATTCTTTTTCTTTCCCCGATAGGCTCCTAATATTCCACGTGCCTATTTTCCACATTTCTTGTTTTTCAATTACCTCTTCCTTGCTATTCCTCACACTCCTTGTCTCTATTTTATTATTTATTTTGTTTTTCTCCGAGTCCTCTTTCTTTGCCTGGTTTGTCATCATATGTCCGTCCTCTGTGCTTTTTAGTTTTTTGGATTTTCATTCTCTTGGGGTATTTTCACTTCTATTTGTTCTAGCCTGTCTTTTTCTTTATTCCATTTCCATATTTTACTGTCTATAATTAATTTTTGGTAGCCGCTTTTTACTACTTTTCCTTGTTTCCTTTCTTCCACAGCTCTTTTCCTAATCTGTTTCTCTATGTCTCTTTCTTGTTTTGTTAGGTCGTTATTTATATATATTCCATCGCCTTCGTTTGTCGCTAGTTTCATCTTATTCTTCATAATTTCCATTTTCTCATTGAACCTCTCTAATTTTACTATGTGTGTTTTCGGCCCCATTTTATGTATTATTTTAATCTTTGCCTCAATATCGAGCTTTTCTTTGAGAAAGTTTTTCATCTTGCTGATTAGCTCCTCTTGATTACTTGCATTCAGGGCTAGTCCTTGTACTACTATGTTCTTTCGTTTCTTCTCCTTCTCTAACTGTTCAAGTCTGGCATTCGTTTCCCGTAACTGTTTTTTAATCTCTATGTTGTCCTTTATTATGATATTATTTTCTTTCTTTATTGCTTAATTTTCTTTCTTTAATTTTCCTATTTCCTCTTTATACTTGTTCTGCTCTAATATTATTTGATTTACGTCTATGGTTAGTTGTTGTAGCATATCTAATATCTTATCTATTTTATCGTCTTTATTTTGCTTTACTAGTGTTCTAGACAATTTTTTGCTTTTCTTGAAGGCTTCTAGTTCCTCCTCGCTATCCCGCCCCCCTATTCTTTTCATTTTATATCCTTCCGTTGAGTCGTCCGTGCTGTACATATTGTATAAATCCTTGCTTATCTTACTATTATTTATTTGTAAATAAACTCGTGACGTCCTTGACCGTGAGTACTGGGTATTTTTGGCTCTGTTAATCGCGCTTATCGGCCCGGGTCGACCCCTCGAAGGCTGATATGCGCCGCGTCACGCCTTGTGCGTTTCCTAACCTGTCTGTTCTTTTACTGGTTTTATGTTAATAATCTCGTTTTCCCGCCAGTTACTGACCTTATTTTAACTGCTTCCGTTGCCTTCCTTTACTATGAAGTTGCACTGCACCTCTTCACGATATTTACCAGTTAGATTCACTTTAAAAATACGTAATAATTTAGCTGTGTGACCAAGCCGATGCATCGGGTACTCCAGTCGACACATTCCCTAGTACAACTTACAGACTTCAAATTCATGTATTGTATTATGTACTTTATGTGCCATTAAACTTTAAAATATCACTACCATTTTCCGAAAGTCTATTAAGGTAACTACTGTAATAATTTGAAAATATATTTTATTTCCTCTTATATGCCACTGTGCGACTCAAACTCATAAATTGTTTTACTGGCCGTCCTACAAACCCAAACAATAGATGCCAACGCAGATAAAGGCTTACGGCGTGACGGCGAGTGCTCGCATCGCAAATTTACACGCACCTCATCCTTCCGCTTGTTGTTGTTTCGCTCGTTTTCTCTTGCTTGCATTTACGGAATGTAAAATAATCGGATGATATTCCGATTTTCTAAACATTCCGAAATGGAACAATCCGATTATTGAAATCATCCGATTATGCCCATCACTAGTGCCAGGCATATTAAGCCAGAAAATGCTGGGCCTTCATCTACGCCGAAATTCCTTTTTAACGAGAATAATTATACATCGGTGATTCAGGGAGCGCACCTGGATAACCTGGGATGCTCATTTCCCATAAATGCCTTGTGAAGATGTTCTTCTACGGGAGCGGCGACCGTAGATGTAGATCACACTGAAATGAGTTGTGGTTTATTGGTCTAGCATCCGCCTTAACAGATATTACACCTGAAGAGAACATGCCTTAAGCCGGTTCCAGACATATCGCGAATATTGGTCAATGCCAAATTCAAACTCCTACACTATCGTGCATACTTGTACTACAACGTTCGGGAATACTTGCGATACAGCATTGTTTACTACTCACGGTGCAAAGCGGAAACCTAACCTCTAATAACATAAAAGTGATTCGGTGTTCATGAGGTATATTTTTTTCTTTGATATTTGTCATTTGTGAGAGAAATTCCATGTCAAGCCTTTTAAAGATTTTTAGCTGCATCGCAAAATCAATCTTACAAATATACACAAGTATATACGAGCAACTGCGAGTAGTCTGGAAGTTTCGTGACGAATGCAATTACGAGCCAAAGCGAATATAATTTTCCTTCTTTTTCCCCTTGTTTTACCGACAACCGATGGGAACTAGCACGAGTACGAGCATCCACATAGTGCGAGTGGCCTGAACCAGACTACTTGCGAATGCCTACCTGCATTCGCTAATATTCGCGACGTGTCTGGGAGCAGCTTTACAAGGAATTCTAAGAAAGGCTACGCGAGACAGCCGCGGGGGCCGCAAAGCCTCCTCTAAGTGCTATCATCCCGAACACATACTGCTACATGGCGTAGTGCCTGTTTATTTTTGTTTTAATGCCTGATTGTGCAATTTTGCTGTCTTGTATTAACGAGCGGTCGTATATGAGCAAATGCAATATGAAAGATTGCCTTGCTCTTCACCGGTATCGTGCTCCTGATCTACAACCCTTAGGCTGAAGGGGCGTTACGTTTATGGGTACGTCGCCAACTTGGAAATGTGTGGTTGAGGAATAATCTAAATCCAGAAAAAATAAATTAATCCCGAACCCTGAATCTATATGCCTACAGATATAAGTACTCGAGGAACGGAACGACAAGAAACACATAAATTAAAGTAAACAACTTGCTTGGACAGTACACTACAGTTAGTAATTTTCGGTGAACCATCGGTTGTTTTATGTAAATCCTTAGCATTGAGCTGGTATTTGTTCAATATACAAAATTTTTCGGCTGGTACCACCAGCTTCCTGTATCCTGCTTTTACCATAACTCAGGATGATAAAAAATTTGCATTTGTTGCATATTTCACATTAGCTCGTTAGTTCTATTACATTGTAGAATAAAACCTATAAGGAGTTTAAACGGATGGATCGCAGTATGTAATAATACGTTGGTATATAAAAGCACTAATATTGCAAAGTCTGTGTACAGTTGTCGCACAAACCCTTGGGGAAACTACGATCAATAAGGCGTGAAAGCCAGCAGATAATTGAGATAATTCTGTTTAAAGCAATAATTATCACATGTGTGATTAAAATAGGGCAAGATTCAGCTTGTGGGGATTTAATCGCGAAGACTGTCGATTTCAGTCTATAATACGATAGCAAAAGCAGACAAGATTTTTTCAAGCCCGTAGAAGCTTTCTGTTTCTGTATAATTTTGCATAGATTTCCTCGGTTCTTGGCTGAACCGTTTGCAACTTTGACCTATTCAAAAAGACAAGGCAATAATTTAAAGGAAATATGTAGTGCCCAGTGATAGTAATGATAGCGATAGTTTCAGTCGCACATAATCAATGTTAGTGTATATGCATGTGACAACCAGAGCCGGAGTAAGGATATGTGAGGCCCAGGGCTAAATTTTTTAGAGGCCCCATTCCCATTTATGCAACGGGTACTAAGGGATCTAAATGATTAGAAACCGCACTAGATTAGAACCTTCGAATCTTTTCGAGGCCCCTGAAATTCGGTGGCCCGGGGCTGCAGCCCCCTTAGCCCCCCCTTTAATCCGGCTCTGGTGACAACCAATCAGGCCATTCGTAGTATAATGTATGTCTGTTTAACATTCAAGAATGTTGGTACTTTGCTCACATATGAATCACAAGTTAGAAATTGAGCGTCCTTATCTGCAATAAAGTAATATAAGTAAATTCAAACTTAATGCACCACCGCACGTGGCACTAAAATTAATTAATTACAGGTATTTTCTATAAAGTTACATTAAAGATATGCGACCGCAAGTACTGGTTATCAATTCCTGCACAAACGATACCAAACCTCATCAACGGTTCAAATTACCGCATAAACGTTACCAATTACCGCATAGGTGCCCATACTTTTGTCTATAACGGTATACCAACAAACTTTCGACAATCGACACGTGTTAATAAACTTTTTTAATAACGTTTTAAAGTGTACACTTGTAGGTACTACTGCTGGCAAAAATATTAAAAAAATGCAAACCGGTTTCCGGTTTACAGAAAACCCAGTTTTAAATAATCCTGAGTACCGGTTCGGTTTGCCAAAACATATCTACCGTAATTGGTTATACTTATAAAACAGGGTGGATAAAAAACAATATTTTTGTATAAAGAACAGACTTAAATCAGTTTATAAATCCATTTTTAAATCGATTCCTAAACCGGTTTATGAAGAAACCACAGATAACCAAAAACTGATTAACCGTCAAATTGTTTTTTTACACCACTAGTTAAGTATTTACTAGCTCGTTATGCCAAAAATGCCACGGTTACAAATCAAACTAGACTACAATATCAGTTTCTTTTCCATAAAAGAAAAAACACAAAGCAGAGTAGCAAATGGGTAACATTATGCAAAAACCTACACGTCCCCGATTGGTTCATTCTGCATTCCTTTCTTATTCTAGCTCACAACACCTCGATCCGTAACCAGCACAAGTAGCGGCTTGTTGAGAATTTTGATTAATGAAAAAAATGTCAGACTTGACTTGGCTAATACAATATGATGAACTGAATAGAATATCTCTTTCATTTTTCGTTAAATGTATAATTCGGTTTAAAAAATGGCATCTTCACTGTTTTAGAATTAGTTTATCTCCACATAAAAATAGTAAATAGTACATATATTTATAATAATAGGAATTTATTGCTACGTCTACCGAACTGCTTTGTTTCAAGTCTTTCTTCAAGCAATTACGACGAAAAAGGCTTATTTAAAAGAATGTTATTCATTGCATCATGGTGCTGCATGGGAATAATAATGATTAAACCAAGTAATAATTAATGCAATAATATGAGATCTATAAAAATGTATAATGTAAATAATTTTGATTAAAATATACATTTACAAATGAAATCGCAGGATGCCGCGCCACTCTACGTTCCAAAATTGTAAGCATCGAAATCGGTAACTCGCGCTATCGCAGCAGCGGTCAGACTATTTGGCCAAACATGAAGCGACCCCCCTAAACAGCCCATCTTTGAACTTAGGCTTTCGACACTCTCCGCCCGCTGCAGCCACCGCCTGACGAAAAGCTAGTCCGCTTCTATCTGGCCCAATGAAATAAAATTACTAGTGCTTTGTTTAAGCTTTAAAATTGGAAGAATTATGAAAAGTAAATATGTTTTCTGTTGGAAAAAGAAAATCTTGAATGGCTGGTTTGTTATGGTAGGACATGCTCCGCGGTTCCTTATAGCGATCAGTCACGTTAATATTAAATATTTTTTGCTCTCTACAATAATTCTGCGATCAACTGCTTGGCCACCTCTGGCATAGACCATACTAATTACCGCGTAGACGATACCAATCATCGCGTAGACGATACCAATCATCGCGTAGAAGATATAAATTACCACCTAGACGATACAAATTATCGCATATATACGATACTGATCGTCGCATAGACGATACCAAATATTGTGTAGACAATACAAATTACCGCAATATACAATACGCAATACAAATTACCGTATTTGCCATATCCATTACCGCTTAGACAATACCAATTACCATATAGAGAAGAAGAAGAGAACTGACACTTATATAACGTAATTATCTCTATTGCGACTAAATCCAAAGAGTTCAGAAATGTTACTCAATAGGACCGCAAATTCATAACATCATCAATTCAAGTATATAATAATTGCCACATAGATGATAACTGCATAAACGATACCAATTACTGTATAAACGATACCAATTACTGCATAAACGATACCAATTACTGCATAAACGATACCAATTACTACATAAACGATACCAATTACTACATAAACGATACCAATTACTGCATAAACGATACTAATTACTGCATTAACGATACCAATTACTGCATAAACGATACCAACTACTGCATAAACGATATCAATTACTGCATAAACAATTTCAATTACCATGTACACAAAAGATGAAATGCTACTTATACTATAACTTAATTATTTCTGTAATACTACAGTTTACAGTTTAGTTGCGACTAGCTTCATACACGTGCGAAACGTTACTTTGATCCGACCGCAAGTAGTACGATAAAATGGTGTAATGACATTAACATTTCTTGCATAGACGATACCAATTATCGCGTAGATGTTACAAATTATCGCGTATAGATACCAATTAATACATACACAATACTAATTATCGCATAAACCATATCAATTACCGCATAAACGATATCAATTACCGCATAGACAAGTGAAATGACGCTCACATAGCGTATGTATTTCTGTTTTACTGCACCGGTTGCGCCTGGCTTCAAATATGTACTTCAAAAGCCTTAATGCTGAGACTTTTGAATTTGTCTTTCCGAATAGTTACTCAAATATTTATTCGAATACATGAATAATTCGAGTAGCTGAAGAGTATATAATAATTCGAATTATTTAACTGTTCGGATGTTCAACGAATTAACAGACTAATTCAGATTCAACAACAATTAAAAAATTGTGTACAAGAATGACAAAATTCAATTATAAACTGAACCGCCAACAATTTGATCCAAACAACGATTGCGAATAATTCAATGATACACGAGTATTGGAATATCATTCCCAGCCTTAAAGAATTTGACTCTGACAGAAAAAGCAACTTTTTGAAATCGTGTGTATCTATATGTAGTGTAAATCTGCAGGTATAATTCCATATTAACAGTTAGTTTTCTCGCAACATGTTGGTTTTACATGGTTTACATTAACATTAATTAATTGATATAGACTATGCTATATGGTAAGTGGTAAATACTAAAGTGAAGAGAACGAATTTGTTACGAAGATAATGTTACTAGTTTCTAAAAGGTCCTCTTATGGAGGCACTAAATAGCCTTACCTTAGTTTTTAGTTGTAGAAAAGTTCAACTTTATTGTACTTTATATTTTCTTTATATGTGGATAGCCATATTCTTAAACAGCCATAGTCGTCTTCAAATTTTCCTAAACTGCAACATAATAACGTATTGCAGTGTTGCTACACCAGAAATTCTTTTTAGTAATTTTCGTTTTACGTTAACTCTAAAAACGATGAATTACATATATATATAATATTATGTAATGATTTCAGCAGTCCAGTGATATTGATATGTAATAGTATATTACACAACACGTTTAGAAAAGTCAAGTTTTACTAGACGAATATAGCTTGATTTGAGTACGAGCGATTGAAGCGAGCGAGAATTCTAAAAAGCTATATCAGATTAGAAAAACTGCTTTTCTTACTAAGTGTGTATACTATTTTTTCGCATTTTGTATTAGTATTTATAAATAAACATTTATATAAAATCATTACATAGTAGATACCCGTGCAGATTATCTAGTAAACTGACAAGAGGTTTGATTAGTTATAAGTTACAAACTAACCAGAAAAATGAGTCTTGCTAATGAAAATAATTTAGAAAATAGCTCTGAATACATTTTAAATGCCGTTCGAGAAGCGTGTGCGAGTTTACTTCCGACAAAATCGAAGGAAAAGTACGAGAAGGTGGTGTATGAAATTCTTTGTAATTGGAGAAGGACAAAGAACGCATTACGAACTGATGAAGATATAATCGTTTTCAGGAAGAACAACTTGAATTGATTAAACCTGATGTTGATAAGTTTTCAAATTTGAGTAACTTTACTTTCAATTTATATATAACAATAAATTTTCCGTCAAACTGTGTTTTATTAGCAGTGACATTACTATACATATAGTAAAGTGAAAAAATAAAATCTATAACATGACATTCTTCCGTTGATTTATTTACAGCGGCTAAATAATCCGAAAATGGTAGATTTGTTATTAAGCTCTTCGAAAATTGCTTTACCAATATTACAAATTTACCTGTGCTTTGTTTATTTTTAAAAAAGTGCTACAGAGAGAATAATGTAAAACTACAAAATATGGCAACCAATTATTTTAATTATGTAACCAATTTTTTATTTTACAAATACGCGTACATTTATTTGAATTTAATGTTTCCTCATTAATAGAGCTGTTCAGTTCATAACGAAATGGTTTGTAAAATTCGTTAATTTCAAGCGAACTAAACGAACTCGGCATCACCGAACTAATGATTAATCTATTTAGAACTGTTTCTGTTGGAAGCGAATTCCGCGAAATGTAGGATTCATCAGACTATTTCCCTCACACACGTTAAGCCCATCAAATCTTTTAAATTTCTGAGATTCAGCCACTCAGATCCCAATTATGCGATAATTTGCACTAGTTGCCTCATCATCTAATTAGTGACGCGCATGAATTGATTATCAAGTTTCCCACTGTCCCTACCTACTATATAGCGAACCGCCTCGACTGCCAAATTTGCGGGGAAAGAAGACCCTGTTAAATTTTGTTTTAGAAATAGTCCCTCTTGCATACCATATTGATTCTTTAGCATGCACTAGAGTTATTACTAATAAATACATAACTTCACAAAGAACTTGTCATTTATTAAGTGAACTGAAATGCCCATTTCTGGCGCACACTGTATCTGAGCTGTGTTTCTTATATTTGGGTTTAGTCCAGCTTGTTGCTACCTGTTTGCTTATCTTGAAAATCGAAGAGTAAGAACGAGCGGCAGCTGCTTGGGCTTCAAGAAGTTCATTATGAACGAATCTAATTTTTGCTCAAGAGAAGTAATATTTATTTGACAGAACTAGTAATCAGCTCTAGTCTAGTATATTACCATCTATTACCGACCGAAATGTAAGATTCTCGAAAACGATTCACGTTGATCCTTGCACATAGTTATGACCACATCTAACCAAATGTTTGAGAGTTCGGCCAAAGGTAATAATGAAAACAATTCCGTGGCTACAAATAAATTACGAGCTACCTACATTCACAAAGTAAAAAAGCCACCCCTAATGCGAACAGCTACCTCATTAATTAGTAACAGAATGCAAACGAATTCACAAAAGGGAGCGAGGAAGCGCCATTGTTGGCAGGTCATAACCTACTATACGCACTAAAGAACGCTGAATAGTATTGTCGCAATAAACGTAAAGTAGAACGGCGATCAATTTTTAATAGGCCTAAATCACGCCGAATAACCCAAAGCAGTCCAACGACCCCGGCGCCGACGTGGGGGTTGCTTACGTAACGAGTTGTAGCACGCACTGGTAGTCTTTCAACCTTGTACGAATTTTTTCGAGACGCCTGGAATTAATGGTTGTCTGGTACATATAACTCAAATCGAACAGTATTTCAATTTGAAAAACATTACAGCTGTAATGGTACCTCTCACTTTTACACTTGTGATTAGGGCACTGATAGGAAGACTCTTTGAAGGTTGTTTAAGAATTTAAGGATTGGTGGCACTTGCACGCTCAACTCCATGACGACGAATGAGTGGTTGATGCAGTCTCTTATTTTAGCCCATTTCTATTACATATATGGTCTTGTTATTTCTTCAAGTCCAGTTTTCACACGCAATTATCAAAAACCTTCAGTTGCACAATATTTTTAGATTAAAAAAGGTTGTCCACAATAAGATCGATCTTCATTTTACGTTCACTAACTGGATATCTCGATTAACTCAAAACTATCCGTCTATATTTACGTTCTCTAAAGTTTAGTCTACCCACTTTCCACTAGAATCATTGTCTTGGTCTATCTTTAGACCGACTTCAACTGCCAATTCCTTAAGGTTAGTTCTCTTATATGGTCCAAGCGATTTGAAAAGGTTTTGTAATACCAAAATGAAAAGATTTTTAGATAAGCAGTCGTATTGTCGAGTTCTATTGCACAACAGTACTGATTTTGGGTACTGACACAGCGTAGCCAGATGCTCATCTATAAATTATAGTAGCAGCAATATCAATTTTATGGTATTTGGAAACAAATTATGGTATAGTCAAGCTTTATTTTCAGAGAGTATTTTTATTAATATAAATATTATACAGGGTGTTACATAAATATACCGACAAACTTTTAGGGGTGGTAGGGGACATCAAAACAACATATTTTGCTTTGTAAATGTATGTCCAAAAACGCTTAATTTTCGACATACAGGGGTGTTAAATTTGTAAAAATAAATGTTTCAAATTTTTTCCTCAAAAACGAAGCAAGATGCGCAAAACCCTCAAGTGAAAAAAAATGTGTTTTTAGTTGCTTCATCTTAAGCAAGTTGAAAAATTGCGAAAAAACACCACTGGGTGTTATTTTTTTATGCAAAAACACCCCGTGAGCACGCTCCTGGAATTATTGTATCAACTGTAATAGATCCAAAAGATGCCTCATAAAGTTACCAACAAACTGTGAAAATTTCATTAAAATCGGCTGAAGCGTTTCTTTCTACAAATTTTAACACCCTGTATCACGAAAAACGAAGTTTTTTTTTATGTCCCCTACCACCCCTAAAAGTTTGTCGGTATATTTATGGAACACCCTGTATATGTACTTATATCCTTGCCAACAAAATACCCAAATTCATTCGTTTAATCACTATATGCAAAGAAATTAAAGTATAAACATTAATACATAAATATGCACATATTTCTTTTATTACAAAGCTGGGTAAGCCATACCTTCATTTATCTAAATTAAATGTAATATTAAAAATAAAATACGTATTATTACAAATAGTAATACACATACTTATTAATATCGTAAAACCCGAAATAATTCTTCTACATCTTCTATACTATCCATGACTTCCGACCATTCTTAAAAGTGAATAAGCAATTAGTTAACAGTCAACCAAAATCATTATTTTTTTAAATAATATATTTGAAGTCATGTTTTCAAAGTATTTTTTAGAGGGTTGATATACATAACAGCAACCATATTTTTTTGTCTCTGATACTTTTTTTTTTTTTTTTAATTTATTATAGCTGGCTCTGCATACAATGCAATACACGGCTGTGGTATAATATTACTACACAATAACGTATCCATATCATAATTACTAGCGAGGATTAAGTGATTCCATTCACACCTCTGGCGTACATAATAAATATCTACTTATATAATATAGTTGTAATGGGATACTAGAGTCTGTACTAGGTTAAATCTTGAGGTAACTTACGCTTAAGTCGCTTATGAATATTTTTTGTCCGAGATTAAGTTTGACAGCACTTGAACAGAGCACTATATTTTCGAAGAACTTTTTTGATACACTATTTATGAAGTCCATAATTAGGGGGACGCACAGTTCTTTATGGATTTGCCTATTTCGTATAAACCATGGTGCCTTACTTGCCACTCTAAGCACTTTATTTGTATTATTTGAAGCTTTTTCATTTGTGTTTTAGATGCATTTTTCCATACTGCACAGGCATATGTTAGTATTGGTCTCAGGACTGATTTGTATATAAGAATTGCACATTCAGTTCTGAGGTGAGATTTCCGATTAATTAACGATATAGTATTGTTAATCGGGTATGACACTCATTGAGTTTTCTATTTATATGGTATCCCCAACTAAGTTTGGCATCTAGGTACACCCCTAAGTATTTTATTGCGGTATCATTTGCGTTCCATTTTAACGAGTTGTCGTTTATTCTGATTGCCGGCAGATCTTTAATACGCCTTAATGTAAACATTTTTACTTCGCATTTTGAGGGTTGAGTTTGATTTTCCACAGGTGAAACCATTCACAGGTTACGTTTATTGCATGTTGTAAATGTTCAATGGCTACTTCAGGAGTATCACCTTGTGCTATTATGGCCGTATCGTCCGCAAACATGGCAGGTGTGGAATTTATTACAGTAGGGAAATCATGGACATATGAGTTAAATAAAATTGGGCCCAGTATACTTCCTTGCGGTACACCCGATGTTATAGGTTTAGTATTTGATAGTGTGGCATGAATTCGTACTGAAAATCTTCTGCTCGACAAGAACGATATAATTATGTTGATTAAGTAATTCGGAACCTTTATTTTTATTAGTTTGAAGATCAGCCCGTCCTGCCATACTTTATCAAATGCCCGTTCTAGATCCATAAACACTATTGCGGTGAATTTTTTTTCCTCGTATCCCTTCTCAATTAATTCTGTAATTCTAAGAAGTTGATGAGATGTTGAATGATGTTGCCTAAAACCGAATTGATAAGATGGAATTACATCATTTTCTAATAGGGCATCTTGCAATCTTATGTGAATAACTTTTCCAAGAGTTTTGATAATGTTGATAATAAGCTGATTGGCCTATAACTATCTGGGTCATTTTTACTTTTTCCTGGTTTATGAATTGGAATTATGTGGGAAGTTCTCCACTGAAGAGGGAAATGTCCTATTCTTAAGCATGCATTGCATATTGATGTGAAATACGCCACTGCCTTCCTATTTAGATGTTTTAGGATTTCATTTGTAATTAAGTCTGGGCCCGGTGATTTTCTTTTCGGTAATCGTTGAATGTACGTTTTAACTTCTTGAGATGTTGCCGGTGCTATTTGTACAGGCGTTTCCTGTTGAAGGTTTTCAATAGTATTTCTAACCTCAGTCAAAAAGTTTGGGTCACACTCTTGTCTGTTTGCAGTAAAAACGTGTTCAAGATGTGTTGCCAGTAATTCTGCCTTTTCCTCATCAGATGAGTAAGAAGTGTTATTTGCTGTTAAAGGGTAGACAACATTTGGTTGGTTCAACAAACGTTTGGTTGCTAGCCACATTGTGGGGTCACGTGGTTGCATTTCATCGAGGTATTTGTTGTATCTTCTCATTCTTAAGCTGTCCAGTTCATTTTTAACTCTATGAGCTAATTGATTGTACATGGTTTTCAAGTAGGGTAAACGAGTTCGTTGCCATTCTCTTCTATACCGGTTTTTTATTTTATCAGCTTAATGACATCATCCGGTGTTCGATTATGCTCTACAATCTTTCTATGTTTCCAATGAGTTGTGGCTTCTTCTACGCTTGCCTTTATTGCCGCTGTATAATGACTTACTATCTCCTCTAGATCTTGTGCTGTTTGAATTGCTCTTGGCCATACTAATTTTTGGTCAAGCAATGTTTGAAATACTGTCCAATCCGTTTTTCCATCAGCTAGTTTTGGAATTGGAGGTGCCATTTGTGGCGTATTGTAGAACGACATGATAACAGGCAAGTGATCTGAATCTAGCTCAGTTGTTACTGTTTGATAAATAGGATTGCAGAAGTTCCTGTGTAGCACAACGTCTAAAATGTCTGGCTGATGGTCGGGTCTATAGGGATAGTAAGTAAACTCCCTAGGTGCAGATATAAGTATACCATGTTTTGCCATAATGTTATGTAATTTTTTTCCTTCTGGGTTATCAACTCGACATCCCCAAATAGTGTTCTTCGCGTTTAAGTCACCTACTAATAAGGTTGGATTATTGCTATAAAATAATTTACTTATCTCTTGCTCAAGTATCTTTTTGTTGGGTGGTTTATATGCAGTTATTAGTATTAATGGACTGTTGTTTGTCAAAATTATTTTTATGGCAATACTTTCTATGTTTGGAAGTTCGTCAAGGTGTAATAGGTGATGGTTGAGTTTCCTTTTTATAATGATCGCCACTCCTCCTGATGCTATTTGTGCATCCCTATCATTTCGATAAATGTTGTAGCCTGGAAGTTTAAAGGTTTCTGTGCTTATAAAGTGGGTTTCCGTAACACATGCTACATCGATATTGTAACGTGTCAGGAATTCTATAAAATTGGAACGTTGCGATTTAAGACCATTGGCATTCCAATTGGTCACTGTTAAATTATTAATTACATGTACATTATTTTGATCCATTGGCAATTAGGGATGGAAGTATTGTGGTAAGAATTGGAATTAATTTCTCTATGTGAGGTATTAGTAATTCGACTAGTTTTGTAATATTGGTGTAATTATATCAGTTGATACATGCACATCTTCTAATTTGTTAGTGTTAGAATTGGGTACTTGCCTTATAACAGATTGATTACGTGGCGTATCATTTGCAGTTATGTGATCTTGATTTTGCATGGCTGCTTGGGCATATGTTGTATTATTTCTTCGGTAAGAATTTCTTGATGCAGTCTGGGTTATTTTAACATAATAACTACAACCTTTGTAGTTCGCGGGGTGCTTTTCCAGGCAATTAACACATTGTGGTTCTTCGTTTGGTTTTTTTGGGCAGTTACTATATAGGTGGTTACCTGTACACTTTACACATCGTGGCTGTGACTGGCAATAATTGCGCGTGTGGCCATATAATAGACATTTTTTACACTGTGGGACTTCCTTAGATTTTCTTCGTAGCTCTACTTCTACAATGCTGTAATTTAATTTTGTTAGGCTAAATATTTCTTTGCCTTCATTGGTGTTGCTAAGCTCCACAGCACATAGCGGTATAGGGTCTCTCCTTGTTGTAAAGTCTGGCAACCTTTAAAATAGGGTATTTTAGTGTAGTCAATTCCTTTTCTATTTCTGACTCCGTTAATGAAACAGGCACGTTTCGAATGATAACCGATAATTTATTAGCTTGCGGATCTTTAAACGTGTGGTAGTTTAAATTATTGTCGCTAAAGTGCTTCGTCATTATTCGGTAGTCCTCAATAGTTGTTAAATTTATTCGTAACTGGTTATTTTTATGTATTGTTGAAAATTCATGTTTGGCTTTTGCGCTGAGGTCGTTGACTAGTTCCTGATATTTTAACTTATCTGCATTGTGCAGGTAGATGGGTGGTATTTTAATTTTCTTTTCGGGTGTCTCGTCAGATGTTTCCGTTGTTTCTTGTTCGGTTGACTTATCAGAGGTGTCCATTTGGTATATTGCTGCTGCATAGTTTCCTTGATGAACTATTTTCCCAGCATTTTCAATTTGTTTGTCTGTTACAAAGTATTTGTTATTAGCGATAAGATTCTGAGGATCAAACAAATACTTTTTGTTCGGTTCTATAACAGGTGGCGTAAGTTCACTGGTTTTTCTTTGTGGCTCATGTTGGGTTATAGAACCCTCCGAGAGGGTTCTTGTTATAAAAGGTTACTTAAACCGTTTGTTGTAGTTTACTTATTTATAAACGAATTGTTTAGGTATTACACTATCACAGTGTCGCGCGGTCGCGATAACTAACAGGTCAATATGAAACGTCGGTTTACTAGCGCGGCTCGTGTTGAACTCGTCTCTGATACTAATACTAAGGAATTTATTGTTTTTAGCGATAGTTTATTTCCAATTTCAGTTTTTATTAAATTTGTCTTAGGAATACCCTCTCACATGTGGTAGGGATAAAATATCTAGCACAAATTTAGACATTTGCTCCATGTTTTGACACTTTTGACATGTTTCTTAAAAATGGAAATACCTGTAGTTATTTCTTTGTTGTTCTTGTTATATGCAGGACATACCGCATTTTTTTCTTATCGGCAGAAGATTTTAACCACATTTTTGAATTCTAGAATACGTTCCAGTCCAGGCGATATTTTTGAACAATTTGTTTATGCTTTTGTTGCCAGCCACCAAAACTGCTTTTTTTTACTTCGGTATCGGTATCCTGATTTAACCACTATCAACCTCCATCTCACACTCAAGTTACTGGACACACATTATATTTTACTATAACAAAAAATTCAAACTATAAAGAACACAATTTCCGCGTAGCCATGAACACTACGTCCTACGTACTGTGGGTACTGGGCGATATCTGAAATTCTGATATCGATCATCGATAACTAAGAAATATCGATACATATCGAAATATGGATATATATCGAAAATTTCGATATATATCGATAGCTATCGATAACTATCGATATTTATGGATTATATTGATTTCTCGATAAATATATATAGTTATCGATTAATATCGATAAATATGAGTATATATCGATAAATATGAGTACTATATCGATAATTATCATACATGTACACTGTACAGTCGGGGAATCCAAACAGTTTACACCTTAGTAGAGTTTTTCAGTGTAAGTTTTAAAAAAATCAGTAAATCTGCAATAAATTTAGTTTGATACGTTAGGTGCAAAAAATTTAAAAAGTACTTTAAGTTCACTTAAAGTACCTCGAAATTATTTAAACAATGAACAAAAAAGCAGGATGATTGCATGATGTAAACTATATTGATTCCCCAACTGTACATCTGTATTTAGTATATTTTGTAGTAGATATACAGGGTGATTCTTTAATATTGCAAAAAAATTTAAAGACAGATTCTTTGGTTAAAAATAAACCAAAAATGTCCTATAAACTTGTGTCGGAACGTTTCGTTACCGAGATACAGGGCGTTAATTTTTCATTAATTTACTTTTGATAATTATTAATATTTCAAATTTAATTGATAATTGGCAGGTTGAATGCTAGTAATATAGGCTGTTTTTTATGTCATTACATTTCGCTTATTTAATCCAGGGGCGTGTCTAGGTGGGTACATTTTATTTAATATTAATAAGAAAAAATAGTCCGATATTTGTATTTCGATAGAGGAGTAAAAAATACAACCTCACTACGATTTAGAGATAAAATAGTAGATTATGCAATGAGGGAGAGAAATGCGTTATTTTGCTAAATTTCTGACTCGAGAACGAAGCCCAAGAGTCAGAAATTGCACATTGCATAATCTACTATTTTATCTCTAAATCGTAGTGAGGTTGTATATTTTACTCCTGCCTGTCTTTAATTTTTTTTGCAATATTAAAGAATCACCCTGTATATCGATACGTAATAAATTACAACCATGTTAAATGCATTTTTAGCACCTATTTAAAATGGTAGTTAAATTTTTTTCAATACAAATGTCATCGAATTGGGCGATTCGCGTAAAATAAATTACTGTGATGGGCCTCTTATGGCAGGAATGTATTAATCAGTTTAAAAAATGTGAATTATAATAGAACTGTGTTTTTTTCTTGCTATAGACGCAAAGATACGAAACGTTTATAAGTAAAGTAACAAACAGAGAAGGGAAAAAATCGCCATCCTACATTTTAGAACATTTATTTTTAAGGGGTTCTACCAGCCGGTTCCCATTTAATTTAATAAATAATAACATTTACTGAAGCATCATGTTTACGTAAATCAATTAATCTGAAATTAGAAAAAATGCAATTACACTTTTTTTTAATTTAATAAAGTATTCTTAGAAATTCAAGTTCATAAAAAAGCATGCAAATGTAGATGTATATAATATAAAATTTTCAAAAGCAACTCAAATGTAATTAAAAGATTCTTAAAAATTCTAGTCCATGAAAGACATGCATATTAAATAATTAAACTCAGCATTAAAATATCGATATCTGTACGTACTAATGTATCTATGTACCTATCGATAAATACTCGCATAGATAAATATCGATGATATCGATAAATATCGATGATATCGATAATTATCGATATCGATATTCATCGGTATTTTATCCATACAGATATTTATCGATAGGTCGATACATTAGTACGTACGTACATCAATATTTTATGCTGAGTTTGTATCATTTGTATCGTGTTTAGGGTTTGTGTTCGGGTTATTAGCGCAGTAGCAGGGTTGGGGCATTACTTGCTGAGTATACTTTGGTGAGCATTAAATGTATTATAATACTAACTACGAATTAATACGCACGTAGAGCAGTTGTGCCTGTGTGCAGTGCATGAAGAAAAAAAGCTAAAATGAAATTTTGCATGGTTGGTATTTTATTATGTATCAATATAGATCTACTAACAAAATATACTATATACATATGTACATGTATTGATAATTATCGATATTTATCCAGAAATATCGATAACTATCGATATTAATCGATAACTATCGATTATATCAATATTTCGATATGTATCGATATTTCGATATATCGATATGTATCGATATTTCTTAGTTATCGATAATCGATATGAGAATTTCAATATCGCCCAGCCTACTAGTGATACTTATACTATGAGCTGCATTTAGGATAAATTAAACCCGATAAAGTACAACCCAAGACACAAGACTAAACATCCTGCATCCAGCATTCAGTAATAAGAACGATAACGAAACGACTTCAAGCGATTTCCAGGGCCGTAACTAGGTATACGCCGAGTAGGCCCCCACCTACAGGGCGCAAGCGGCAAGGGGGCGCCAAATTGTACTGAAAAAAAAATTCTCTGCACTAATAAAAAACAAACAAGTGGGAAATATTACAAACAAATTTGTAATATTAATGATTGTATCCTAAATAATGCTAATTATAATAATGAATTGCGCCCCAATCTGGTCAATACATTACATTCTTTAATACAGAAAGCGCGCTGCAAGAGAAACAACTTTTGCTGGATTAAATTATGGTTGAAGTCTTCAAAAGTATCTAAAAATAGGTAAAAATACCTTAATGTTGCTAATATACTGAAACACTTAGCAATGCGAATCACATGAATTTGGAAATATTAAGAAAACATTGCATCCAGTGGGATGCGAACTCGCGTTCACTGATGAATGCGTATGCTTATCGTTGCGTTATAAATGGTGCCGTGGGGTTCCAATTTCGGGCGAAATGCGATGCCGATGAAATGGCGACGTAGAGACGCAGGTACACCACATATATACGGATTTGTAAGATGTGTCTACTGACTACACATAATTACTGTGTACTTTTTTAAATTAGAATAGTGTTTTATAATTTTGTTTCTGTTCTTATTTTATTTCTGTTGTATTATTTTAACATTTAGTTGTCTATTTTTAAAACTTGAATTAAAAATTTTGTAGTTGTATTTGAATATTCCGGAGATAAATGTAAAAGTCAGACAGTAAAATTAGTATTTTTGTCACACGTATCGGTTAATGTACTGAGGGGCGCATGTTGACTTGCCTACAATAAAAGTTTACCTAGTTACGGCCCTGGCGATTTCAGTTTTAGGGGAACACCCAGATCAAATGTGTGTGCTTGTTAATCTGCAGACGAACAATAACGCATAATTTCACTTTGGAAGCTCAAGATCGACGTCTGCTATAATTTTTACATTTTAATTTTTTTGGTACATAATCATGGTATGAAACTGTAAATTATGGTATATTTTAGCTAAATTATTTTTGATGGTGTCAAGCTCAAAATTATGGTAGAAATACCATAATTAATGGTATGTCTGGCAACACTGATGACACCGACATACCCTTCATATATTGTGAAGTTCCATGTGCTTTAATTACAACTACAACTTACGTTCCTACCGAGGGAAGGGTCGTCTAAGATATATGAAAACCAAATTGAAAAGAATGTGAGCATGTTACATTCATTTGCTTCTTCAGTTACAAGTTCATAAATTGTGGTTAGAATGGGCAATACAACGAAATATTCTTTCTTTCTCTGCCTCTCTAAATGCTCAATTTATGGATGGATTTGAATACAATGCGCTTCTATCTTGTGCTACTTTTTGTCATCTCTACATCTGATGTCGTGTCTAATCCTCGATATAACTTACCATGGTCTTTGTCCTCTACAGTTGGGTGTTTCTACCCTGTTCCTGAATTGTCTCCAAAAGTATGTCGTATTTTAAAGGTGTACCCAAACAAGTCGATCTCTTCCTTTCGAGTATCTACAGAGACTGGGAATATCCTGAGCCCTACGTACACTTACCGTAATTGCATCAATATTATTCCACTTCTCTTTTTTTGTTTTCCTGTGGTTCAGGTTTCACAAAACCACCTTCCATAAATTTACAACTTGCAGTAAAAGGGATGAAAATAATAGTGCATTGGGAACGAGATATAATAAAAAAAAAGGAAATATAGCCAATTGGGACAGCAAAATACCGTAGAGACTGGTGGGCCACACCCTAGTCCGACACTGGAAGCAGCAGTAGACCATAGTTTTATATTCAAACCGCCGCAATTCTATCTGTTCCTGATAATTCGATATAAAAAAATTATTGCTTCAATGCTAACTCATCAGGAAATCCAGGCTTATTCACCTAGGTGTGTGTGTAGAGACCAGGTACTTGACTAAATACATAAGCAGTAAACGTGACTGCCCGTTCTCAATGGCGATGAAATTCTCATGGCCAAATTAGACAATGGGTGAGGTTTTTTCTTTAAAAATTGATAGTCGGTTGCAGGAATAGCAAACTGACAATTATTTAAAATAAAATATGGAAGTTAGTTTGGACGTTGAAAGCATGATCCACTTTCTCCTATATTCCTCACGACGCGACGCCGTCGCCGGCAATGAATATTTTACGAACTGAAGTAAGATGCTAACGAGGTTAGTCACACCAAGGTAAATGCAGGTCCTCGCAAGGATATCATGAGTCATATCTAATTCAGCACTATGCTCTCATCGAGAGACAAAGTCGAGAGATTTTTAAGTAGTAAAGACTGTGATTCCGCCGTTTTAGTAAGGTTAATGTAACCGGTGAATGGATGGGTGATTCAAAATGGCGTTCGCAGACCCTCCGTTTTTGTTGTTGGGTTTTAATTCATGTGGCAAGGCAGAAATAATCCTTTGGAAACGTAAATGTGAAACAATAAAGAATCCGACCTGCGATTGACTAATTAAAAATAATTGATGGTAGTAAAAAATCGCAGATCAACCCCCCTACCGTTTATACACCACGGCAGCTCTAAAAAACTCGTAGGTTCAAATCATCAGCTATGCACCCTGGAATGTCTTCAAAAAGGAAAGAAATGGAAATGGGCGCCAGAAATCAAAAGACTTTCAAATAATAAGAAAAATAAACTACAAGTGACTAGCGTTTAATTAATAAGCAATAAAAAAAGACTTGTAGTGTCAGTAATAAATTATCAGAATAATTAAAATGCAAACAATTTTATAACAACATTGTGTACGTGAACTGAAGGTTGCGACACGCATAAAATTAAAAACCCCTTTCGGGTTATTTAATAACTCTAAATTCAAATTATTCATGGGATATGCATACCTCAATCATTTAATAATACCTTTTGTTTAGGCTATTGAAATAAAAAAGCGTGACTGTACCTTTTACAGAGGGTCGAAATACACATCAAAATAGCAACTTTAAATATAGCATAATTAGATATAAGCATAAAATTTAAATATTAAAATAAGAAGTATGTATGAAATTGAATGTCACATTACATGTTAATATATTGCGGAACGTATGCATTTAAATTTTAAATATTTACACGGTTTTAAAATGTATAAATGTAAAATACAGGTATTGAAGATACGATATATCTCGGAATAGCACAAACTAACCTCGCTTCACCAACGTGCAAAAACGGCTAACAGGCGAACGCCGGCTGGGGGTTGCTACACCCTGTTTGTTTAAAAATAAGTTGGTCGTGATCTGCTACCATAATGGAATACAGCAGAAACAGCACCTCGAACGGCAGCATGCAGACTAAGCAGAGCGCCAGCAGGTGTTGAAAGTGCGATAAGGCTTGGCCTCCGAAAAACTCGTGTATGAAAACTGGTAATTAAGAGCTAAGGAAAATATAATTACTATGGAGATAATAAGACAGAAAAGCGCAATCGTACCTGATCATAATCAGCCTTAGAAACACACTGCTCATTGAAATTGGTTGAGCGCACGTAATTTGACTCTGAACAAAATCAAACCTCGGCCGCGCGAAATGCGCCGCCTGAGGCGAGAAGAATAAGTGCCTCGGACGAAAATTTCATTTCTAAAGGGAGACTCGCACTCTGATAAGAGATAGCGCAGGTCGAGAGGGCATCGTGCAAACGATAGGAACTGTGATCCGAGGTATAAAATACGCTGCTTTGGAAATAGAAGAATTTGAAATGCAAAAGGATTTATAATTCAACTAAAAATATACAGGTTAAGCCTGAAATAATTGGATAAATGGCGAAACAATTAGGCAAAGCCAAAAAATTGTTTCAAATGGAAATATAATTTGAAACTGCGTATTGGTTTACTATTAGAAAAAGAATAATCTGCAAATAGTCCAACGCCAGATGGAACAGTACAAAGCGTCAGAGTATAAATTCGACAGACCAAAACACGAACGTGCCGTAACAACAATGCTATTATAACCGCAAGCAAAAAAAAAAAGAAAGAGACGATAGTTGTTCCAGCACATTATCGTGCAAGACGATAGGGCGGCACGAATTTGTGCTCAGTTCACCATAGTACCCAGATTTAAATCCATTCTGCTGATGGACGTTCGGAAGTGTAGTGCCTCACTAGAGAAATTTTGCAATCCAAGAAGATTTGTAGGAACCAATAAATCAACCCCCTGATACGACCTGGAAATCAAAACTTCAATTGTATTAATACTATTAACACAGAGATTTTTCATAGTACGGAGTTACGTACTGCTTCAGTGCAGTGCATAAATCAAGTCGCTAAAATATATTCGATCTAAATATTTTGAAAGAATTGAAAGGAGTTCGAGCGGTTGGTTTCTTAAAATGTTCGGAACGGGCAGTTAAGTGCCTGAACAGGTGTAATGCGAGGATGTGAAATTTGATACCACAGAGGTTTGCATTCCAATGCGCAATCTCTTATATATGATTGCTGAGATATTACTTGTACTCATGATGTGACTTGAAGAGAGAATGAAAGATCAAGGTCTGTAATAGATATTATGCTTTGCAATGGAGGCTGTATGTGATTCTATAATGCAGCTGAGTTCGGACAATGTTTTATTGTTGATATTGCTGTATTGATTTGTCGAGAGCTTTGCTGTTGGGTCGTTGCTCATTGTTATTGTTAGGTTGGAGCCCAATTGATACCGCGATATAGTGCACTATTTGCATGGGAATAGTAGACATACGACGAGATGATCACTAACCCTTGCCCTGATAAGCAGTCATCAATGACCCAGGAAACTCACCTGGTTAGCCTAGGATGCTCATGTGCCACAAATGGCTGCGAGTTCAGTCTTTGCGGGGGCAGCAACGACAGTTGCGATATGCACTGACGGGAGTTGGTGCTCACTGGACTAGTTAGCATTGGGCTAATAGGCGCCAGATGAGATTAGCATCTGTATTACAGGTAGATCATCGACGGTGTACCTGAAGATCATCACTAATCGTATTGCTAAATGTAGTATTTGTTTACATACCTGGCTTTACAATTTGCCTGTGGTTGTGCTTATGCGAACGAGTATGTGAACACATGCCACATGAAAGGGGACGCTAATCCAGGTCATATTTATGACCCAGAACTCTATACCGAAGGGGTGGTTCGGAATTTGGTAAATTGCCAGCCTCTAATTTAATACAGGGACGCGATTTGAATAAAGGAAAAAATTAATTAGCTCCGAACCTAAAATAACTGTGCCTACAGTTCTATGTAAATAAATTAATTACGCAAATTTGTTGTTTTCTATGAGCGCGAAGTGAATAAATGTGCTAATTAAAGTGGAAACTCATAAACGTGTAAAACAAACAAGCTGAAGTAAGTACAAAGGGGAATCCCCAAGCGCACACCCGCGCATATTTCCATTGCGTAACAAGTCTGTTCTAATCACTTTGCAGTCCCACACGAACCAATATCAAATAAATGTAATAATATAATATGCAAATATTTTTTTATAACTGTTGGTTTTTTCACTACACGTGGTCCCGGTCTTAAAATTGACCTGAACTTGGCACTACAGCGTAAGTTAGATGGCTGATAGTCAAATGGCCAGAAGTGGCTCAGGGCGACAATAAAACGTAATTCGGAAGCAGGGTCACCACTAACAATCTGAAATGCTTATTAGCCTGCATGGCGCTAAATTAAAACTTTAAACTTCGCAGATTAACCGATATAGCTCCCCCAAAACATGGGGCCGGTTAATTAAGGGAACTGAAACCGAGTACCGCTCATATTGGAGAGATAAAACATAACCCAAGTGGGAGGGGTCGTTATCCTGCAGCGGATCGTGCAATTTACATTTGCCAACGCAATTTGATGAACAAGAAGCTACACTGTAATGTTTTTCCTTAGTTCCGGTTTGAATGGCTTTTTTGACAGCTGACAACGCCAACCCTGCCAGAATAGAATATTTATTATTATGATCAATTTTGGAAAACATTACATTAAGGTGAAGACATTCTGGAACTTTGTGCCTCTATCAATGGCCAATAGATAGTCACGCAACCATTAAATCAAACCCATGCCTACACGTTAAGATGTTCGTGTCTATTGTTTTTACGCCCTCAAGATTGTAAGCAAATATGAAAACATTAAATCGTTCCTCATGGCGTTTAAAAACGTTTGAAAACGTTGCATTTTCAAAATATGCAGAATTAAACCGAGTTAAAGTTTGCAAAACTTACATAATTAAACCAATTTAAATATTCCGTTAAGGTCACTGATAACCGCCAGAGTGAGAAATCTTTTTTTAGTGTAATTACTAATCACTAATCTTCCACACATTTAAAGTCTTTGGTTGCTCTTTACAATTCTACTACTAAGATAAATAATGTGACGAAACTTTTAATTGTGAATTTTAAAAAAATAAGACCATACTACATGACGACATTTTTGTCGAAATATGCTAATTGGTTCCCAATATGCTGCAACATTCTTTCTTAAAAATCTAGTCTATGCGTGGCTGGAGTGATTGCGTGTGTACGGATTACAACTAGTTTTAAGAGACTTGGAAAAAAAGCGGTTTGGTTCTTTCCAGAACGGTACAAAAAGAATGCGCTTACGAGCACGAATTGTGTCAGGTTTGTATGCATGCAATTATAGACACGGTGGCGTCAAATATTTTAACGTTTGCGCTTTTCAAGACAGTTATTTTAGCCTGTTTTAATGTTGTTTTAATATGTTTTTAAACGTACATGCGAGTAGTCCAATCTATTACAGCGCATGAAGGTTGTTCTAGAAGCTAATGCTATTTTTTTATCTTCGTTATGATTTAGTGTTTTTATAGTCAATATATTTGTGTAAGTAAATTGTATTTTCTTGTGCATTGTTTGAAGTCTGTTTCAGCCCGAGAACACCACAGGTGCAGACCAACTTCCTGTTTATTGGCAAATATTGACACTTCGTAACTATTACTGGGATCTAGTTTGACCGACACCATACCAGTAAAGATTAAAAGGGCGGATATAAATTAAACAAATAGCACGAAATATGTTTCGAAGCCGTCTGTAAGTCATACGTGTTTACTAAATCTATATATTTCAAAATATTCATTTTGGAATTGCGTTTTAATTTAAATATAAAAAAAGTTTCTTTTACTTCTGGTAAATAAACAGACCATTCATCATTAGCGTTCGCGCCACATTGAAACTGATATATTTCAATTTTGCTGCGACAGCGATTTCCCCCGAAATTGCTATATAAGTTTGGGCCCAATTTCGGATCGCCATCATCACCTACCAACCGCTTGGTGCATTGATACGAGCGAGTGCATTGGTTGCCTACTTCTTGAATATTGTTTTACATGTTTTAAGCGAATAGCTACCTCCGGATCTCATTATTTAAACCTTGTTATATTATAACGATAGGATAGAAGATGAAATATATATTCAGTGATAGAATAGCTCTTTTTCTAATGACGTATAGGCTGTTAACGGCTGGGAGGCTATCGCCCTTACGCTCCTAAGGAGCAGCGGCCACTGGTAGATACTCATGATAAAAAAACTAACGAATTTTAAGCAATAAAGCCATTTAGATTGCAATGTGTTGCAAGCTGGAAAATTGATGATCAACCACCCCCCCCCCCCCCCCCGTCACTAATTTTCGAAACAATACGACGAGGTTTTCTACAGAAAAAAATAATAATTCAGCAAATTTCCTTTCTCATGAAAAAATTCCGAGTGAACACTACAGAAACAGTATCATCATCTTAAAATCGTTGTATCTATTTCAGATCATTTTCGTAATCCTATACCATAAAATCGTTGGTCTCTTTGTATGTTTGTTCGCTATCTCCTCCGAAGATACTGGACCGATTAAATTGTATGATAGCTCAAAATTTTTCAAATTTTTAGACTCAGATCGTATGCCGTTTTTATTTTCAAAAAAAGTACGAAAAAGTAAAGTACAATTAAATTGAGTTGCCAACTGTGTTCGTTTTCCTGTGTCTTTTTGCCTTTTATGCGTTGCCTCTCATGTTATTTATTAAAAAATCAGTCTATTTCAACGCTAAGGAATACTTTTTTTGGATATAAGGTAAGCTAAACATTGATTCATTTTTGATTGAACTATTTACGGTCTTTTCTGTTTTTCAGATTTCAAAATCTTCGAGCATGACCGGTTGTTCAGCCTCGAATTAGTACTATTAAACGTATAGACATTAACATATTTTTCATTTTCTGAAAAGTAACGAATTTTTTGAATTTGCCGCTTTTCTGATGTGATTCAATATGGCTGACAAGCATGCTCGTATTATAGAGGTGCTTTAACAGAAGATATACTCAACACCCCAACAAATGGTAGAAACATTGAGAAAATAATATGAAGGCTTGGACGTGGAACAAATGATAATACTGATTTCTTAGGTATTATTTATCCAGAGAAAGACGAAATAAAAACTGAAGACTTCATTGTAATTAAATATGAAAACGTCCTATTTATATCCTGGTAAAGTTGTGGAAAATCAAGACTATAGAGGTTATAGTTCCTTGTCAGATGTATGGAAAAATCGGGAAGCAACTGGAAGTGGCCAAAGATAAACTGATCTGTGAAATGGACCCCTGTTATTAACGAAGGGGTATTTAAAAGCGCAGACGATTTACTAGGGTGCACGAGTACTTGCACAATAACCCAGTTTACCTACAATATGTCAAGTATTTTGGTTAGAATGTATCTTCTGAATTCTATTATAAGATTTTTTAAGTTTTGGTTTTAGGTTTTCGTTAAAAATTGTATTTTATAATTCGTAATCAACAGTTCCCTCAATTTCTAAATAAGTCTTCTTACAGATCTACTTCATTCCATCATTACTGGTTGCAACACACTTACCTCATTTCCTAGTACATGACAAATCCAAGAAAGTGAATCGAGTATAAAAGTCTGCTTCAAAGTTGCCCACACACAAGGGTAACTTTTGAGTCATGGATATCACTGCTATATTTTTACTATCATCCTTATGAACTGGTGCGAACTTACCCAAGCACTATTTAACGGAAAATTAAGATAATGGTTCAAAGTTACACCAATAATAAGTCTAATTTTGCACCAGGCAAAAAACATATGTATTTCTATTAAATATGTATCTTATTTTTATGAAAAACGCGTTCATAAGGTACCAATCATTCATTTTAGAACATGACAACCGGTTTTTCATCAGTAAATTTCCAATCATAGATAAAAAATCCCCAAAGTTGGGATCCAAGTTACCTCAATTGACCGTATTTATTCTTTTGTATTTTTATTATTTACCAAAAGTAATGTGTTGTAGTGTTACTTTTGTACTCTTTAATTTTTGTGTCTGTAAATATAATGCGTTCTAAATTTAATCGAAACGAGCCCAAAACTAATTTAAAGGCCGACGGTTGTTTTTAAATTCGAGAGCGTGGGAAGCGGGCAGTCTGTAGGCGAGGTCGCACATAGGTAAACACAAAATCTAATGCACCGCGGGTGTCATTCCGCGGCGATTATGTTTTTTTAAGTGAATTGAACTGCGGTAGTTATATGGATTATAAGAGAGCGGATGACACGATAAGATCTGTAAAAAGGAATACTAGTGCTTGAGTAGCTTTGCAAATGTAGTTATTGTACAGCGGAGTCGAACATTCGTTATTGTTCGTACTGAGGCTGATTGCAGACAGATTTATTAATTGGGTTGTTGGGTCATTGTTATGGTTGGCCTGGGGTCTAACTGAACCGCACATAGCGCTATCAAGGCTTGGATCCGTGACCATTCGGCGAGATGGCCACGATCTCTGACCTGTTAGCACTTACTTATCGCGTCTGGATGGCTCGGAAAGCCCGTTTTCCAAAGATGCCTTGCGCCTGTGTCTTTTGCGGTCCATGCGGCCACCGCAATTGGGGGTTACATTGATATGGGTTGGGCCCATTCATGCAGTTAACGTTCGGTTAATGCGTACTAGATGCGATAAGCATCCATGTTTTCAGGATTATTACAGGCACATCATCGAAGGTGCACCGAAGAATATACCTGACGATGTCTTCTTCGAGATGCGACGTCGGGAACGCCGCGGGGGCATAAAACCCCCTGTAAGTATTATGTAATGAGCACATTACTGCTAAAAGCTGAATGTGTGTTGTTTTGCTTGCATGACTGTTTGTGGAATTGTTTATTTTCGCGGGCGAACGTGTGACCACCTGCTATATGAAAGAGCTCGCCGTTCGCCTTACACCCCCAGTATCATGTTTTTTATTTACAACCCCCAGACCGCAGGTGCGTTATGGAATTTCTGGTAAGTCGCCAGTTCTTGTAGATTTATGCATATGAACCGTTCTGAATCCAGGAAAAAATACATTAGCCCGGAGCACGGAAAACGTTGTACCTACATTAAACACTAGGAAGAAATCAGAGCCTGATCATTTCAGAAGATGAATCGGAGCAGCAGTAACAAGAAATTATAGAGATTTAACCGGCATTGAATTAGATCGAGAAGATATACCATTTACCTCAACAAATGGTGAAGACATTGAGGCAGAATATGAAGGCTTGGACGTGGCACAAATGATAATACTGATTTCTTTTATTTAATTTATCCAGAGAAAGACGAAATAAAAACTGCTGACTTCGTTGTAATTAAATATGAAAACATCCTATACCCTGGTCAAGTTGACGAAAATCAAGACGACTGCGGATATAGTTCTTTGTCAGATGTTTTGAAAAATCGGGAAGCAACTGGAAGTGGCCAAATAGGAATGATCTGTTGTTATGGACCCCTGTTAGCAACGGAGGGGTATTTAAAACCGTAGACGATTTACTAGGTGCTCGACTACTTACACTATAACCCAGTTTACCTACAATATGTCAAGTATTTTGGTTAGAATGTATCTTCTATCTTTTGGTTTTAGGTTTTCGTTCAAAATTGTATTTTATAATATGTAATAAACAGTTCCCTCAATTTATAAATAAGTTGTTCTTGCAGGTCTACCTCGTTCTATCATTACTGGTGCAAAACTTACCCCATTTTCTAGTACATACATGACAAATCCAAGAAAGTGAAATGGAGTATAAAAGTCTGATTTCAAGCTGCTCACACTCAAGTTCGTTATTAGAATAGTAAGCACTATTTAAAGGAAAATTAAGAAAATGGTTAAAATTATCCCAATAATAGGTCTAACTTTGCACCGTGCAAAAAAACATTTTTTATTAAATATCTTAAAACTCTGTGTTTATGAAAAAAATACGTTGATAAGGTGCCAATCATTTATTTTAGAACATGGCAATTGGTTTTTTCATCTCTACATTTCCAATTATAGATTAAAAAATCCCAAAAGTTGGATCAAAGTTACCCCAATTGACCGTAATTACTCTTTTGGATTTTTTATTATTTAGACCAAAAGTAATATGTTTGCATAATTTTTACGTATTTGAAGTAAGGCGCTTTTTAGGAGAAATATTTTTCAATGGCTTCTAAAAACTCTAGTCTACTCTTTTCATGAATTATTTTAACAAAATCCTGTAAATGTTCTTTTACAGTTGCCTAAATGAGCTTTTATTTTAATTTTAAGCCAACATTTTGTATTTAGATAGAGAATCGCATTTTCTGTATTTTGGCTAGTAAATGCATTTTTCGCAATTGTTTAAAAAATATATAAAATTTGACAGATAACTGAAGTGACGTGAAAACACCTTCAAACACCTCTCATCGTCACGATTTAATTTTCCAACAAACTTTATAATTTTTCCCATTTCATCTCAACTTTTTGGCGATGATCACTGTATGTATAATTAAGATTTCCTCAGATATTCTCAAGATTCCTCAGATATCCTCAAGATTACCCAGAGATAATCCAAGATCTCCCTGATATCTCCCGAGATTTTCCAACGATTTCTCCAACCTCCTAAAATATGGTCAGAATTCCCCTAATATCCCAACATTTCCCGGATTTCACAGCAAGTGTATGCAGGATATCCCGTTGTGAACAACCCTGAGAATTTTGACTATAGTTTACATTTAGGTTTAGCATTTTTCACGTATGCCAAATGTATATCTTTGCCAAATGACACATGAAACCCACTTTTTCCGAGTTACAATTATATTTTTGAAACCAATAAATAGCGAGACCATTCCGCAAATCTGTACACAAAACAATGGCACGCCGTCGAGTTGCAGATGTTCGTTTTTTCGTTTGGTCAAAATTTCAAATGTGTCTAAGCCGGTTTTCTGAAATTCAAACCCCTTTTTTCCGCGTTTAGCGCACAATAATATTTCCATACAACTTTTATTTCTGGTTTGGAATGTGGAGACTTATTCATCCATAATTCGCAAATCAAACTATTTGTACAAGCGAATGCACAAAAAATATCAGTAAGACTAAACAAATCGATACGGGGAAGGTGATGTCATGCGATCTTATGACGTCACGCAACCCGGGCCCGTCATTGCCAATGCTTTTTTCTGCAAAAATGACGCACTGGAAATCACGTGGGTGCATTCTCATTGCCTTATTGTTCTAAGAGTTACTACCACTACGCTATTTTACTTTCTATTATGGCAACGAATTAACAAAAAATAAAATTGGAACAAGCAACTTCTTCTTTCTTTGGGTTCCCAAAATCACAAATAGGGGCACTTTAATGCAAAATTTTAAATTTCCACTGTATTTTTACAATTTATGTATGATAACATAATTATCATTGTTACGTGTTTACATCAATCGAGTAGACGTTTTGTTTAATCTATAGCGTACTTAACTGTTAATTAAATTATAAATAATTATAAATATTTACCATCTATTTTATTGGTAACGACTTATTGAAGTAGGTCGTAACCATACCATTACGACTTATATTTGCGTAGAACGCAATTATAGAGTTGGCAATTCAACAAAACATCGCTGAAAGGCCTACTAGACATTATCTGAATGTTCAGATATGAAACAAATGCGCTGAATGTTCAGATATGAAACAAATGAGGTCGGAATTGTTTTTTCAAAAAAAAAAAAACGATCGGATTATTTCATAGTAACTACAGAATTAACTTAAAGATCAAGTTTTCGTTATAAAATTTATTTTTAAACGCTTGAAGTATGGGAGAAACTGCAGGTAGGGTGCAGGGTGCATGCCCTTGCCCTACTTGCGCAACAAGGTAAGGGTGTGGATGTTGCACCACGGGATAAGGCTAAAGGCGGAAAATGTCTGAAAGGCGTAAGCAAGGTCCATTTGCCCAAACAGTGCCACAGGTGAGCTAAGGTCAAAGCCCTAACTCGTCCTTTGCTACGACACGCCCTAAAACTACGATTGCATTTACCACGGGGCGCCCCGCAAAAAGACAACAAAAATGGCGTCTATTTATTTCAATTTCAAACAGGTTATCTAAGCCTAAAGAAAGGGTTGTTTTATGTTTTGAACGCAGCAACCGCAACAATTCGCATTTTACGATAGTCTGATTTTTCGAGTCCAATCCAAGCAGGCTCTGCATCGCCGATTGTTTCGAGATTTAAGCCAGGTAAGTGATCGTCGCTTGTTCTGAGATTCGACGAGTCGTTTCGCGGCCTTGCTTAAGATTCAGCAACCCTCGGTTGTTGCGAGTTCAAGCACACAAAGATGCAAAGTTGCCATGGCAACTTGAAAACAAAACAAGCCTCACCTGTGCTTATGGCCAGAAGAAAAGCGCCCAAATAAATCACGTAGGATCCCATGGTTATCGTCTGCAACGCCAACTACGTTTCAGTTACACCACCAATTCAGAACTGCAGCTGCACCACCGACTGACTGCGTGACTCACTCGCGACTGAATGAAGCAACTAATAAGTGGCGTCGTGTGTCTCTCTCTGCACTTCGCAGCGTGCTGGAGAATTTCGCTTGGGAGCTGCTGCGAGCGGACGCGGAATGCCTGCTTTGTTTGGGGCATCAACACAGATTCACTTTCCAAGGTCGCTTTCAGCTCCCACCAGGATTCGGGTCACAATTTCGGTCATACATCCAAGACCAGCTGGCACCGGCGTAGGGATGCCCGAGAGGGGGTGCACCAAGACGACACACCCTGGCTATAAGGATCTAACGAAGTTCTGCTGTCGTTAAACTGTGACGTAGCTGTCAGTCGCTTAATCCCTAATCCCTGCTACGCACTGGTACGACCCTAATCTAGTACAAATTTGCTATAAATCTTTTTTATTGTCTGTCTAGACAGCGCCTTTAAAATGCAGCTTTTTAGTGATGGGGGTTCATTCTAAAAACTCATGAAAATTTCCTTCCTGTGTAATGCTAATTACATCGAGGGGAAAGAACGATACAATTTTTTACTGTCGACGCCAGTGGCTGATCTGTACTGTTTACTGTACATTAATAATATAAAACTTCTGACGACATCTTTTGGCCAGTAACTGGCTTAGTCTCAGTGGCGTAACTATAAAATTGCCTTCCCCCCCAAACTTTAATATGTACTAGTGTATTTTTTGTTGCTTCACTTTCTATAGCCGGAAGGAATATATTATCTAAACATTCTTGAAAGGTGCTGTTCTTGAGAAATTATGTTATTTTTCAATTTTATATGGGCTTCTTCCTAAACTTACGTGTATATTTCTTTGCTATCTCGAAAAACAGTACCTTTCGGTGTTATTTGGGTCTTCTCGCATTTGTAATTTGGTAAGTTCTGAGTCGTTTTTTTTAAATTGCGCTATTTATTAAGTTCGGAGGCCTGAATGACAGCTGAGAGCTTACGCCCCAATTGCATCTCAACATATAATAAAGCCGTCTATATTTCATCTCTTTAAAAATAAGTAGGAAAAGCTATACTGTTTCAATTTCTGGGCACGAAACATTTAATATTCTTATAACTTTATAGTCTTCTGGTTTTCTTCTTTCGATAATAATGGGGGACTGGAACAGTAGAGTTGGAAATGATCAAAACAGAGGAATGGGATGTATGGAGAAAGAACCCAAAATAGAAACGAAATAAAAATGATAGATTTCTGCAGAAGAAATGATATATTAATAGGTTAACACACTATGGGAACAACCATTAGAAGACAGATACACATTTTTGGCAGAAGAAGGAAACGCCAAAAGCTGAATAGACTACAAAACTTACACACAGGACTTAACGGAGAAGATTCAAAAAATTGAAACAGAGAAAGATGCAGAAATAGGAACAGAACACAGACTAGTAACAGTAGAATACCAAGCAAGATTAAACAACATCCAAGAAATAAGAAAATATAGTAGCCTAGCAATACATAAACTTAAAAATACAGAGAGTACAGAAAAATATCAGATGGACACAGACAACGAATTTAAAGGAAAAGGGAATATGCAAATAATGTGGACTAGAAGAAAGATGGAGAGCCTTCAAGGAAACACTGAAGAAAGCAGCAGAAAAAATATGTGGCGTAAGAAAATGTAACAAACACATGAACGCAACAAGTTCGTGGACTGAAGAAATAAAAGGATTGGTAAAAGAAAAGAAGGTAGCTTGAAAAAGGTATATACAAACAAAATAAATGGGAGATAAAGAAGAATACAAAAGAAAAAGAGACAGAGCGAAGAAAGCAATTAAGATAGCAAAAAAGAAATCATGGAAGAAGATGGGAGAAGAGATAACAGAAGTACACAAAATAAAACACAAGGAAATTCTGGACGAGAATAAAAAGGTTAAGAGGAGATAAAAGGAAAAGTATAAAAGCAATAAAAAACAACCAAGGACAAATACAAAAAGATACGAAGGACATACTAGAAACATGGAAAGAATTCTACAATAATAAGTATAACACGACAGTAGAATCGAAAGTCAGTAAAACTCAGGAACAAAAAAAAATTAACAAACGGTTAAGAGGGAAGAAGTAAGTAGAGGCAATTCAAAAAATAAAAATTCGGAAAGCATCTGTGGAAGACGGAATAGCGCCGGAGATGTTAAAGGGGTTGGGGCAAAAAGAACAGACTGGTTATGGAAGATTTGCAAACAGTCCTGGAAGAGAAGAAAATTCCAAGGGATATAAGAAAGGATTACAGACACAATGCGAGAACTACAGGCCAGTATACCTAGCACAAACGAGCTATAAAATATACACGACAATTCTAGAAAAGAGACTAAGGGAACAAATAGAACTAAAACTAAGCGAAGAGCAAGCAGCCTTCAGACCAAATAGGCAAACAATGGACAATATATTTACAATCAGAATCATAATTGAAAGAAAAATTGAAGAAGGAGAAGAGCTGTGCCCAACTTTTGTGGATCTGAAAGCGGCTTTTGATACAGTTGATAGAGGGGAAATATGGAAGACTCTGAGAGACTTGGAAGTGGACAAAGAATTGATAAATTGCAATAAAAAGCACATACGAAACAGTCAGAGTAAAAGTACAACTGGCCGGGCAGAGATCAGATGAATTTAAAATGACCAAAGGACAAGATAATCAAACAAATAAAAGAAAAACACAACCGACTAGATACAGTAATAGCACACAGGAACCTAGAAGCAATAAAAAATAAGCAGTCTCTTATACGCAGATGAGTGAGATACTAATATCAAGCACCAAAAACAAAATGCAAAGACTGATAAACGCATGGACCGAGGAGATAGAAAACATGAAAATGGAAATAAACATTAGTAAAACCAAGACCATGATAGTAAATGAAAACCAAAAAGGGGACCAAAACAATAAGGACATAAAATGTAAAAACAGGAAACTAGAAAGAGTATCGACGTATGAATTCCTAGGAAGTATGATAACAGAAGACGGAAAAAATGGAGGCTGAAATAGTAAATAGAGCAAACAAAGCGACAAGAATTTACTATACATTAATAAAAACGATACTAGAACACAAAGATATAGACATAGAGGTGAAAAAGAAAATACACAACATGATAACAATACCAAGAATAACTTATGCGGAAAGCTGGACACTTCGAAAGAAATACGAACCTAAAATAACTGCAATGGAAATAAAACACCTTAGGAAAATGGCACGAACAACCAAGTGGGGCAGAATAAAAATAAAGACATAAGGAAATATGTCTGTGAAGTTGGCCAAACCCAGACCAAAATTTAGTAATACGTCAAAGAGAATCGTTTGTTTATCTTTGTTTACGTTTGTTTAACCATTTTTAGCGTTTGTTTACATCTCTGTATACTACAACCAGCACCCCTGTTTGGGTCGGGCCAACTTCACGGCAGCCAAACCCAAAATGATAAATTGACAATTTCTTGGTGGGAATCGTTTGTTTATCGTTTGTTTACGTTTGTTTAGCTATTTTCAGCGTTTGTTTACATTTCTGTATCGTATAACCAGCACCCCTGTTTGGGTCGGGCCAACTTCACGGCAGCCAAACCCAAAATGATAAATTGACAATTTCTTGGTGGGAATCGTTTGTTTATTGTTTGTTTACGTTTGTTTAGCTATTCTCAGCGTTTGTTTACACCTTTGTATACTATAACCAGCACCCCTATTTGGGTCGGGCCAACTTCACGGCAGCCAAACCCAAACTAATGAATTGACAATTTCTTGGTGGGAATCGTTTGTTTGTCGTTTGTTTACGTTTGTTTATCTATTTTCACCGTTTGTTTACACTTCTGTACACGATAACCAGCACCCCTATTTGGGTCGGGACAACTTCACGGCAGCCAAACCCAAAATGATAAATTGACAATTTCTTGGTGGGAATCGTTTGTTTATCGTTTGTTTATGTTTGTTTAGATATTTTCAGCGTTTGTTTACATTTATGTATACTGCAACCTGAACCCCTATTTGGGTCGGGCTAAACCCAAAATTATAATTTGACCATGTCTTACTGGGAATCGTTTTTTAGCGTTTGCTTATATTTTTTTAGTTATTTTCAGCATTGGTTTACACATCTCTATATTATAGGTAATACTCCTGTTTGGAACGGGCCAACTTCAAAACAGCCAAACCCAAAATGATAAATTTTAATACGAAAATTTTCATTATGTGATGAACATCTTGAACAATGAAATTCTATTATTACATGCAATAATAACACAGATTGGTTTACTTTACAATGACTATACTGACAGAAAGGACGTATTGTTTTTTTCTGGTGCAATTAGTTGATATTCCATGAAAGACGCTTTTTTTACATGATTATGAAATTGTTTGGTTAAATAGTTTCCTAGAAAACTTTAAATTGAGAATTGAATACAGTTTTAATACTAAAGCTGCTTTTAATGTTAGATCTTTAGTTTAACACATCAGAAGATCGAGTTTTCGCATATGCTGGATTTAACATGAGATTCCCTATACACCATAGCAACTCGACATCTGGTGTATATATGTAAAGTCCGTTTCAATTTCACATGACACCGAGTAGGCGTTGAAATTAAGAACGTTTTTTATAACAGTGTAGAAAAAGTGTCAGTTTAATGTTAGTTTATAAATGTTTGACACATGAGCTTTAGCTTTAAGTATTGAAAATGCGATATATATTTTTTTTGAGATTAATTATTAATAAGTATATACTTAAGCTTGCTAACCCATTTTTTCAACAATACTTTAATGTTGATCCAGAAGATACATTACTTTACAAACATGTGAACCATTATCTAATAAACTAACACCAGAATGTTATTACAGCAGCACACAAAGGCAAGATACAAATTAACTTATATTTGTAAAATGTTCTAAAAACTTATTGAACTACTTATCTACTTGTATTTGTATTTGAGCGAGATTTCGGGATTTAAAAGATCTTGCACAGTAAAGTACTCCAAATTTTTTAATTGTAGGTCTTCTTAAATGTGAAATTCCAAAATGTTGCGTTTTTTAACTATTTTCCATCGTAGTTGTAGCCACATTGGGTTCATCTTGCACAATTTTTGTACACCTCTGCTCTGGATACCTATCAGCAAAATAATAAATCTCTGCAGAATTGTTATGAATTACTTACTGAAAAAATCTTTGCTACCGCGTTTATATTTCACTTTTTTGTAAGAGTACGGCTACTTTGGTGTTTTTATAAAGCTTTTTTGGTATTTTGAGTACAAAAGACAAATTGTCAGAATGACTTTAAGGTGTCAGTCGCTGAGTACACTCTAAAAAAATTTCACATTCATGGTTTACTCGATGTCATGTGAAATTGAAACAGACTTTATATATACAGTGTGTCTGCTTAAGTTCGCACCATATAGAAAACTTTTCTTATTATTAGTTTTACGAAAAAAGTTATTCTTTATAAAAAGTTCTGCATAGTCCAGAACTTAAAATTCAATCATCAGATATCAATTTTTTAAGCCGCTACCTATACGAGGAATGTCAAAAAGTATGAATTCTCCTCAAGAGTAAAGTACCTTTATTTGTGACAATATCGAAAATTATTATTAAGAAATGTTGAGTAGAATCGAAAAACTACGTTCAAATATAGAATTACACTTATGTACGATAAAATCAGGTTTTGTTATTTTTCACATTTTTTTTAAGTTTTTATATGGAAAACTTTATTTTTGACAATATCGGAAACTTTTTTCCGTTATCTCTTTATTCGTTAAAACTTTGATAACCTTTACGTCTCGTAACCTCTATGTTGCATTATTTTGCTGATTTTCCATATGAAATAACTTAAAAGAAATGTGAAAAATAACAACACCTGATTTTGATCGTAGATAGGTGTAATTGGATATTGGAACGTAGTTTTAGATTCTAATCAACTTTTCTTAATTACAACTTTCGATATTGTTACAAATAAAGGTACTTTACTCTTGAGCAGAATTCATATTTTTTGACATTCCTCGTATACGGCTTAAAAAATTAATATCTGATGATTGAATTATAAGTTTTGGACCATGCAGAACTTTTTATAAACAATAACTTTTTTCGTAAAATTAATAATAAAAAGTTTTCCATATGGTGCGAACTTAAGCAAACACACTGTATACAGTGTATCCCAGGATTGATGTTACAAGAGGTGAGATGGGCTGAACATTTTCGGCCTTGACAGTGAAGCGAAAACTATTTTCTTTTCAGGTAAACTACCCTTTCTGTTTATCATACGACAAAATTTTACCAAGAAAAGTTGTTCAGAATAATAAATTATGGCCCTATACAACATTTCAGGAAGTTCTACCTACTTAGATCAAACCGTTTTAATAAATGCAATTTCTCTTTCTGAAATTTTGTATCTGAATTGATGAATTTTATGCGTACATTTCATTTACAAGCTTATTTTTGAATATTTCTCAATGCTCTCTCAAAGCTTATCTCTTTTGGATTTAGGTGTCAAATTAATCACGAACTTATTTTTAACAAATGCTACAGAAATTGTTTAACCCTTGTGTCGATGCGAAATTTTCTATACGATATGATATGTTTTTCGGACTTTTTCCACTGTCTAGGGTGTAAATCACACAACGTTTCGGGAGTTTTGATCTACTCCCGTTTTCATGTGTTCTTGGTTAGTCTATATAACCGCCCTGGTGGCCTAGTGGTTAGAGTGGCAGACTAGCGATCAGCAGGTCCCGGGTTCAAACCCCGGGGGTGGCACAAATTTACGTAGAAAAACGTATAATATCAGTCCTACTCAGAACTAACCAAGAACACCTGAAGACGGGAGTAATTCAAAACTCCCGAAACGTTGTGTGATTTACACGCTAGACAGTGGAAAAAGTCCGAAAAACATATAATAATAGACCACTGCCAAAAAATGACATTCAGGGAACAACTTCTGTACGCTAGTCTATACCC
>CALNHX010007708.1:0-70399 GCA_940337035.1 Agriotes lineatus | reverse complement strand
AACAGCAAAAAAGAAAAAAGGAAAAAAAATAAAAACAAGGACAATTCAAATGCAAACATAAACTTAGCTAATTGGAACGTGCAAGGTCTAAATAGAGAATCCAATAGTGACACAATAACGATTACGGCAAGAAAGAGGACAACGAATATGGAATATGGAACGGATAATAAGGATTTGGAAAGAAGAACTAAAAAGTGTAAAGAGAAAAAAGAGGAAAAATACAGTAAGATAGGAACATGGAACACGAGAAGTATTACCGGGAAAGAAGAGGAACTAATCACAGAAATACAGAACACAAAAATAGACTACCTAGGGATTACTGAAACTAAGAAGAAAGGAAAGGGAACCAAGAAACTAACAAATGACTACTGGATGATATGGTCGGGAGTGAAAACAGAAGAGCATGCAAGGGCTGGAGTTGCTTTAATACTCAAAGAAGACAAAATGATGTATGTAAAGAATGAGAAGTTTGTAAGCGAAAGAATACTCTCAGTTACGTTCAAGGAAGGAAATGGGAAAGAAGAATACCTTGTCATAGTAGCCTATGGACCCAATGAAGATGACACCAAAGACGAAAAAGACAAATTCTACCAACAACTACAGGAAGAACTAGACAACAGCAACAGTAGCGTCATATTAATGGGAGACTTAAACGGAAGAGTTGGAAATAACAACACAGGAATAGAATGGTGTCTAGGAAAACAAGGTGAAAAAATAAAGAACTCAAACGGAGAAAGAATAATAAATTTGTGTCTGGACAATGAACTAGTAATTACCAACTCCCATTTCCAGCATAAAGAAATCCATAAAATCACAAGGGAAGCCAAAAATAGAAACGAAAGATCTATAATAGATTATTTCCTGGTTAGTAAAAATAAGTGGAACAAAGTCAGAGACGTAAAAGTCAAAAGAGGTTCGGAAATTGGAAGCGACCACTACCTACTAGTGATGAAATTAGACATGGGTAACGACAGAACTATAAAAGACAGGAAAAGAAAGATAGTAAACAGAAAGATTAGATGTCACAAACTAAGAGAGAACCAATACAAAATTAGATACCAAGAGAAACTAGAACAAAAGTGTAAAAACATCCCAACACACGGTACTACTGAGGAGATATGGACTATATTGAAAGAAGCGATTCTAAGCACAGCAGAAGAGATATGTGGAACTACAAATATAGTAAATACTCAGACAAAAAGAACACACTGGTGGACTAAGGAGGTCAAAGAAGCTATTAAAAAGAAAAAATTAAGTTGGAAAAAATACTTAAACACAAAAACGCAAACAAATTATGATCGCTATAAAAGAGAGAGAGGAGAGGTCAAAAGATTAGTGAAAGAAGAAAAACAAAAAGCCTGGGTAAAATTTGGAGAAAAAATGGAGAAGGCATATAACGAAAACCAAAAGCTTTTCTTCGGGGCAATAAAAAATGCAAGGAAAAGCACAGGAGACACACTCATGAACATCAAAGACGAAGAAGATGAAATAATCACAGAGGAGCAAAAAATAATGGAGAGATGGAGACGATATTTTAGGGATTTATTAGAGGGTGCAGATGACATTAACACGGAAGAAAACATGCGGGAAAGCAATAACCCTACAGAAATAGTAAGGCAAACATCAGAACAAGACATAACTAAAGAAGAAATTGAAGAGGCAATAAAGAAAATGAAAATAGGCAAAGCGCCAGGATATGATGAACTAACTGGAGACATGATAAAGGCAGGAGAAGCGCAAATACTTGAAATATTAAAAACCCTAATGAACAAGGTAATAAACATTGGGGAAGCTCCAGAAGACTGGAAAATCGGGATAATAACCCCAATATACAAGAAAGGGGACAGGAAGAACTGCAATAACTATAGGGGTATTACGCTACTAAGTACAGTAGGCAAACTATACGCAAGGATTTTAGAGAGAAGATTGAGAGAAACTTTAGAGGAAACTATCGAAGACACGCAGCAGGGATTTAGGAAGAACAGAGGTACAATGGATGCAATATTTATAATCCGACAAATAATAGAAAAAGCCCTCAGAGAAGACGGAGAGGTACACCTTTGTTTCATCGACTTTGAGAAAGCCTTCGATAAAGTTAACAGAGAAGACATTTGGAGAATATTAGAAAAACGAGGAGTAGAAGAAAAACTGATTAATGGAGTCAAGGCATTATACTCACGGACCAAAAACTTCGTAAGGGTCAGGCAGGAAAGGTCACAAATGTTTGAAACTACTAAAGGTGTAAGACAAGGTTGCATTCTAAGCCCTCTGCTATTTACCTTAGTGTTAGATGAAGGGGTTAAACAAGCGAAAAGCGAGGTAATACCTTACCCAGTGGGCTACTGGAAAATGGAGAATATACAAATCTCAGAACTCTTATACGCAGATGATATGGTAGTAGTAGCAAAAGACGAAAAAACGCTCAACAAGAACTTAGAAAGATATAAAAACAACTTAGAAACTTTCAATATGACAATAAATAAACAAAAAACGAAAACGATGATAGCCAGTAGGAAAGACAAAAAGCATGAAATAAAGATAGGAGAAATACAATTAGAACAGGTACCAAGCTTCAAATACCTTGGCTCGACAATAACGCAGGACGGGAGACTAGATGAAGAAGTAAACGAGAGAACAGCATCAGCAGGAAGGCTATTTAATGCGATAAAGAGCAAATTCTTGGCGAAAAAAGAAATCCCAAAATCGGCTAAAACAGAAGTGTTTAAAAAAATAGCAACACCGATCCTTACCTACGGTTCCGAAACATGGACGCTTACACAAAGCCAGAAAAGCAGAATCCAAAGTGCGGAAATGAGGTTTCTCAGAAAAATCGAGGGAAAAACAAAGATAGACAAAATTAAGAACTCAACCTTCAGGAAAAACTTAAAAACAAAGCCTGTACTACAATCAATTGAAGAAGGAAACCTAAGATGGTATGGACATGTCATAAGAAGAAAAGACGATAAAATAGTCAAACGAGTAGCAGAAGCCAAACCCATGAGAAAGAAAACGAGGGGAAGACCCAGAAGAACATGGTTAGAAGTAATAAGGGAAGCAGCAGAAAGGAGAGACGTACAGTGGAACGAAATGAAGCAAAGGGCGCAAGACAGGAAAGCCTGGAAAGAAATTTGGAAACGAGAACCTAGGCAATAACTCAACGCCACCCACGTCTTACACCCGAAAGGGTAGAAAGACATTAGGATTAAGTAAGTTTATCTGTCACGGTTAACGTTGAGTTTAATTGCAGTGATTCATTTGGTTTGGATTGTCGCATTCTTTCTCCTTGAGTTATGTGATGTTTGCTGGTTTTGTTAGGCACCTCTGAAAGCATTATTTTGATTAATTAGCTCTGGCAATTTACATATTTACCGGTTTCAAATTAAGTGTCTTTAACATTTTAAAGTTTGAGGTTAGGTATACGCTCATATGCCCGTAGGAATTTTCATTAAGGCTGGATACCTGTAGCTGATTTTAATATGCAGCGTCTCTTGTTACACGGGTGTGACTTTACTTGACAGTTAATCACCGTTATTACATTTTTTGGCTTATTTCATCGAGTTTGCGCGTGATGTCTCGTACTGTCTTGGTTTATCAGACGCGTTCTGTTGGATTTTGTGTATTGTCTGCTCTATTTCGTGAAGTTGTCATATTTTTGTGATTCCTAGCGCGCTAGCTTAGGAACTTCCTTTTGTGTTGGATATTTGCATTTGTGTTTTATGGATTTACGGGATTTAAGTATCTGGATTATGAGTATGGATTTCTAGATCGGAGTTTTGTAAGATGCTGGATTCAATAGATAAGCCACAACCTTGCTTTAATTAGACAGAATAAATAAATTCAGACTGTTAACGTTTAAATACCGTTACGCATTATGGCCCTCTAATTGCCTCGTTTGATTTTGTGCGTTTTGGTTGTTCCTGTCCTAAAAGTTCAACTTTGTACAGTTATTAAAGTCTTCGGACTTGTTTCAAACGGCCTTCAGGTGTTTGAGCGTGGATTATCGATCCGTTATCAAAAGTTAGTAGGTCAAGCATTCGATTGTTTACAGGTGTCGTTCCACTTGTGCGGCAGTGTAATTTTCGTTTTTGCTTGGGCGTTAGTTCCTTCTTCTGCTTGCATCTTTTTAAGCCGACCGCACACGTACTGTCGCAATGCGAACCTAACCTGAGTTTGAGACTGTTTATTAATGATTGGTATGGACAAGATGGGTGTCCTTTTGATTTACTCGCTTGGCACAAAACTTTATGTGTCATGTTCATGGACGATTATTGGATTTCGAATGCCTAACGCATTTAGATATGGATTCAAATCTGCGTCGCCGATTGAACGCCGGAGCTGTAAGTTTTTAGGTATGTGCGATCTTTTTCTTTCTTGTTTTTTGTTGTACGTAGGCACTCGTGTAATGCTTTTTATAGCCGACCTGGAGTGAATTTGGTAACCGAATTTATAATCATTGCTGAGTTTTCCGTTTGCTGCTGAGTCTTTATTGTGCTCCCCGCTTCGTTTCTTCGATTAGCAATTGTTGCTGAGAGTCCTTACTGTAGCGCCACTTGCATAGGTTGCTAATTATGCAGTACGCTGCTTATGCAGTACGCTGCTGCTGTTGGTTTTGTCCACGCCACCTTGCGTTCCTGGGAGTGTTAGAGACACGACCTTATGTCGTTTAAGGTAAAACCGAATTGTACATTGTTCTCTTTCCGTAAGCTTGAAGCTTCCGGCCACTTTGGCATCACCTGCGAATTTGTCAGAAATGACTGGCGTGTCAATTTGAACACTTCTCCGTTCGTGGTAGCATACTATAACTTGCTGCCTGCAACATCATTGTAATGTCATATATTTAAAATGGGAACACCTGTAATCAGTGGCCACAACTTTCGATCCATGCTATGAGGTTGCTCCTGTGTGTTTTATGCGAGTGCTGATATTAAATTAGAGAAACCTTCTATACTATATGTATAGTCGTTAATTAACATAAACGTTGGTCACATTTACTATAATTTTGTGTATGATTAATGCAAGCTATTGAGGTATCGATTCCTTTTAAAATCTATCTGGTCGCACTGAATTGGCTACGCGTAGTACCTTAGTGAGTTCTCGTAAATTAATGGACTTATCAGTTGTATAAAAGACTTGGTTACATGTAGAACGCGTCTATATAGGTTTACAGGTCCATGAAACAGACTGGTTGAATTTCGCGTGCACCTTCCTTCGTCTTAATGAGTTTTTATCGGTACGCAAAACGATAAAATGGTCGTTTGCGCTGCCTCTTTCGTTATGTGCTACGGTTTCGAGCAGTTCAGCCTCTATTTTGGTCTTCCGAAGTTATGCTGTGAGGTATTGGGTTAGCCCTCGCTGTATTTAGCGGATTATGCCACTCTGGTCGTCGACTTTTTAAGAGAAATCCCTCTTCTGCCAATTTTGGCGAAGCATATTGGTTAGCGACCTGTTGGAATTCGTTTTGCACGTGGCTCATGTCTGGGCTGCTAGCGCGAGGCCCACAATTCATCAGCTGTTAACGCGAGGTACAGATCGATGTGCACATGGCGTCCTTGACCTATTTTGCAGCATCTCTTCAGGGCCCATTTGAATGTTTAAACTAATACAGTCAATGATTTTCATCCTCGGAGCCTATTATCAGTCCGAAACACTTTTAATTGGTTTCTTGATTTTAATTAACGTAGTCTGTCAGTATTTGTACATTATAGATTATTATAAATGTAAACTTGTTAATGATAGTATTCGAGTTTGTGTTTTGAGGTGTACCTGATATTTAGGTATATTTAGTGAATAATCCTATGTCACTGTGCTGGCTTTGTATGAAAATTATTATCTGTGATTTTTATACATTGCTATTATGACATCGTTGGCGCCCATCATTTCTATTTAATGAACTTCAGTATTTTGCAAGGAACTGCACGTCGTCTTCACTAAGGTAGCCCGGCCGGCAATTGTATCCTCGTAGTCACTTGATTTTGAGAAAATTAGGCTATGAATTTAAAATTTAGTATCAGACTCTGTGGCGCATTCTTGTAATTTTGAATACCCTTTCTTGTAATTTTGAATACCCATTGCTATTTATAGAAAAAGAACTACACGCCGTTTCCAATGTAGCTAGTCAGCTTTCTGATATCTCCATTTAGCCTGAACTTTTGTTTGGTTCGATTTGAAGCTGGTTAGTCATTGAGAAATTTTGGTTTGAGAAATTTTGAGTCTTACATTGTATTTGCTTTTGGTAGCAATGTATTAGCTTGAATAAGTTTATGAGCGTACGATGTTTCAATTTTCCTGTTTAAGCCAGATTTACCATTTATGGATTTATATGTGTGTATTTCCTTCGTATCTTGCGTTTTGTTTATGTATGTGTGCGTTTAGATTATTTTTGAAATTAAAATACATAAGATATGCTGTAAACACTATATGTGTACACTACGTGGTTTGGTATTGAGTTTGCCTCATTTACTTATGTACCTTGTCGTTAGATATCATAGATTCAACATTTTATTGTGGTATAAGGAACTGTCCTCTTATGATATTTGTTTGAATTTAGTGGAAATAAATACCATGTTAATAGCACCGTATTTATGAATTTTTTCTATAACAGGTTATAGCTTATCAAAGCGCCTATATCTGTTTAATGTATTTTTGGGATGTCTCCTTCCACTGTAAGGTGTGATTACCAGATCACCGGGAATCTTCCAACTTAGATTCGCCAGTTGTTTAATAAGCAAGTTGGTGGCGCTCTTATTTGGTTTTGATTACAGTGCCTTGATAGAGACAGTGGCGACAATAGGCACAATTTGCCACAAAATGGCGGCCAATGGCCTACTAACTTTAATTTGAATTGAACGTTTTTGAATGGTCATGGTTACACAACGTTTAAATAATATGTTGGTGGCACTGTAAGTCTATGTCAAATTCGAGATTATCAGGTTAGGTTTTGCGTCAGTTTTGACACAAACTGACGCAAAATCTAACCTGCTAACCTCGAATTTGACACAAACTGACGCAAAACCTAACCTGCTAACCTCGATTTGGTATAAACAAACAAAAGCATCAACAAATTTTGCCTCTTAATGGCGGCCGATTAGAGCGACCACTAAAAAGAATACACTCTATTGTCGCCACTGTCTCATATAAAGTCACTGCAGTTTTGATCATTTTACTGTTAACCCATCCCTCCGTCTAAGTAGCCCAACTGGCCTGTTGAATGCTATTGGTTGCAAACTATTTTGGGTATTCACAGCTTGCTATCCTGCTTATATTAAAGTGTTGCAAGATTATCATTACTTTTTTTACTTCCGCCTATTAGAGTGTTTAGCGGTGACAAGCTGTTAAAATTTACAATAAATAGTAATTTATTATACAAGACGATAAAGTTAAATTTTATCTACGAGTGAATCGTTTAACGTCGAGACGTTAATGATTCAAGAGTGGATAGAAATAACTTTATCGTCGTGTATAATACAATATTTTTTTCTATAGCAAGAACTTTAACCATTTCAAAAGAAAATAAGGACAGTCAATCACATTTCAAAATGTCAGTAGCTAGATTGGGTTGCTACGATAATGCGCAGCTGTCATATTTAATTTAAACAAAAGTTAGAAAATTAAATGACTTTACCTATCCTTTATGTTAAAGTGCTACTTTATCTACCCTTGCTGTTAAAGTAAAACTTGACCTTTTGTTTTGAGTTGATAAAAGCACACTTTAACATGTGCTATAGAAAAATTAAAATTTTACTGTTGTATGCTCAATGCTGCCATATAATTTTATCGTAGGTTAATGGCAATCTTCTTTTGTTCTAGGTCTGAAGATATTTATTTCCATTGGCTTATATATAATTAACAGGGACTTTGACCTATAAACAACTGTAATGGACATCAAACCAGAAATCACCGATAGTAAATTTTGTAGTTCTACACCAACTACATCATGCACATCTCAGAACGTGGATAACAATGTAAAGTTTGAAAAGTTATACATCAAACAAGAAAACATCGAAGGTACAAATTTGGCTACACATCTGACAAGTTCTGCAGAAGAAAAACCTTATATTCACTCTGTTTGTGATTTCAAAACAACTCAGAAAAGTCATTTAGTTACAGATGTGAGTACTCACAGAAGCAAAAAGCCTTATATTTGCTCTTTTTGTGATTTTAAAACGTCACACAAAAGTCATTTTGTTACACATATGAGGTCACACACAGGAGAAAAGCCTTACAGTTGCTCTGTATGTGATTTCAAAGCGACGCACAAAAGTAATTTAGTTACACATGTGAGGTCACACACAGGAGAAAAGCCTTACAGTTGCTCTGCCTGTGAATATAGATCAGCAAAGAAAAGTAGTTTAGTTACACATATGAGGACTCATACTGGAGAAAAGCCATATCTTTGTTCAGTTTGTGATTTCCAAACAACACAGAAAATTAATTTAGTAACACATATGATGAGTCATACAGGAGAGAAACCTTATAGTTGCTCTGCTTGTGAATACAGAACAGCAAATAAAAGTAGTTTAGTTACACATGTGAGGTCACACACAGGAGAAAAGCCGTATAGTTGTTCTTTTTGTGATTTCAAAGCAACACAGAAAAGTAATTTAGTTACACATGTGAGGTCACACACAGGAGAGAGACCTTACAGTTGCTCTACCTGTGAATACAGAACAGCAAAGAAAAGTAGTTTAGTTCTACATATGAGAACTCATACAGGTGAAAAGCCGTATGTTTGCTCAGTTTGTGATTTCAAAACGACACGGAAAAGTCTTTTAGTTAGACACGTGAGGACTCATACGGGAGAAAAGCCATATACTTGCTCTGTTTGTGATTTCAAAACATCACAGAAAAATCATTTAGTCACACATGTGAGGACTCATACAGGCGAAAAGCCTTATTTATGCTCTTTTTGTGATTTCAAAACAACTTACAAAAGTCATTTAGTTACACATGTGAGGACGCATACAGGCGAAAAACCTTACATTTGTTCTTTTTGTGATTTCAAAACAACACACAAAAGTCATTTAGTCACACATGTAAGGTCACACACAGGAGAAAAGCCTTACAGTTGCTCAGCTTGCGAATACAGAACAACAAATAAAAGTAGTTTGGTTGAACATATAAGAATTCATACAGGAGAAAAACCTTACAGCTGCTCTGTTTGTGAATACAAAGCAGCAAAGAAAAGTCATTTAGTTACACATATAAGGACTCACACAGGAGAGAAGCCATATATTTGTTCTGTGTGTGATTTCAAAACGACACACAAAAGTAATTTAGTTGCACACATGAGGTCACACACAGGAGAAAAGCCTTACAGCTGCTGTACGTGTGAATACAGAACAGCAAAGAAATGTAGTTTAGTTGCACATATGAGAACTCATACCGGAGAAAATGTTCTTGAACAGCTTCATTTGTAAATACAAAGCAACATAAGAAAGTAGTTTAGTTAGATACGAGGACTCATGAATAAGAAAAACTTTCAGTTTTTGTTTGTGTATTCAAAGCAACACGGAAAAGTGATTTGGTTAGTTATTTGGCTTGAAATTTGAAAATAAAAAGTACCTTTTCTCAACTAAATACGGTAAAATTCCATTAAGAAATGACCTCACGCAACTCAAGATCTCATACCCCGTAAACTCAGCACTGAAATAAAATTTGCACCCCCAGATATCTCCCTCTCTAGAATTTTTGGGTAAGTACTGACTATGGGGTATCACTTATCAGTAAGAAGGAACTGTCATCTGTGAAAATGATCAAAATCGTTGAAGCCATTTTTGAGAAAAAAAACGTGTTTTTTACCATTTTTTGGGGTTGGGCTTCCTCACACTGGACAGTGCATCTTAGTGAAACCAAAGTGTGATACCATCGTTCCTAAGCTTCATGGAACGTCTTCGTAAATGTTCATGAAATTTCAATTCTCTGAGTGAAATTCGTCCCCCTCTTCCAGATATTCCCTCCCTTCGCTAGATACTGACTATGGGGTATCATTTATGAAGAAGAGGGAAATGTGGTGCCTATTTTAGTCCATGTTAGTTAAATTTGCTTAGTTAATTTAAAAAATAAGTTTTTTGCTGTATATTTTAGGATCAATTTTTTGTTTTAAAACAAATTGCAGTTACTATGTACCTAAGCATTCGCAGAGCTGTGCTCTATCTTTCGATATTTTGAAAGTGTAAGATAACACGCAGATTTTTTACTTTAAAATACATATGATTAAGCTGTTTTTTTTATAAAAACGGAATTGTAAGGCTAATTAAATGGTTTTGATGTTTACCTGTGTTTCATTTATTTGGAAGGTGTCAGTAGAAAACCGCAAAGTTAAAATCCTATAATCGCAACAAGCTGAGGCAATCTGTGAGCAACGAGACAACTTGTAGAGCTACGATTATATGGGCAGTCGATGAGGTAACAGATATATTTGCTTATCCACAAAAAGAAAACAAATGGAGTGACGAAGAGTTATCTAGCTTTGGTGTGCACTTCCAGGTATGCAAGCAAGATGGTTTGATGGGCAAAGGTAGTTAGTGTGAAGTGTGTGCCAACGGGAGAATAAGCAAGGTAGAGCTCAATGTGTTCTTTTAAATTTTTACTGAGTTGTTTGCTGTCAATTCTGCTTTTTGAGTAAAATAAGTTTTGTATATGAGCAAAGCCACGTTAAACTCATATACTTTGTAAACCCTGAGATAAATTTCAGTTCAGATTAAAATATTTTGCAGTAGTGTAAGAGTAACCTTGTGCTAATTGGTGTTTGTTTTAATAATTTAAACAAGAGTCTCAAAAAGGTGCATGTTTAGAGCTATAAACCTAATAGTAAATTAAATTCCGAAAATTAAAATAGAAACTTAGCTCTGTCATCGTAATATATACTGTTTGTGGCGATAACATTTACGGATTTTTTTCTTGTGTAAAATTCGCAGTTCGCTGACCACCCTTTACAAAGGTTTGCAGCCAGGTAACATTTGTAAATGTAAAGTTACAGTTGCACTTTTAGCCTGCCGGTCATTTTGGCGGCTACAACCTTCCAACATAACGGGACTGCGATTCTACAGAAGGATATTCACCCCTGTGGTTATAAGTAACAGAATTGTCATAAAACTATTTCAGCTGGAGCCCAATCTCCGGTGAGTACGATTACCTAGCATCTCGCATTATAATAAACGATTCCACCGGCTTACAAGTATTTTCGTTCTGGACTGAGCCTTTCGCGAACGCACGCACTCATAAATTGATCACGCCGACGTGATAATATAACTAAATTAAATTCGCTTTGCATATTGCCCAAGTACAAAATCATTTTAGCAACCTAAGCTAGTGTTAATTTTCAGTTACCCTAAATATAAATCATTACCAAACGCCAAGACAGTAATGACTTTCACCGAAGCTCTAACCAAAAACGCGTCTACGACAAAGGCAATGAAAACCGCGACGATGCCAACATATCCGCTTTTAAATCCTGGTTCAGCGCCCGCGGTGTTTATACCACCCGCCGCTCTCGATCCTGTAGCGGTGCGGTTGGCACTTTTTTTGGCTGAAGATCCAGAATCGTGGTAATAAATGATGAAACAAAATTTAGTTACGTCGCAGGCCATCTCGAACCAAAGTACAGGATCAAAGTAAGAGACATTTTAACGCGTCCGCCTCCAACCCAGAAGTACGTAAATGTGAAAAGCGAACTACGAACTCCGTCGCAACTTCTCAGGCACATACATGGATTAACCGGAATCGTCGTCCCTGACGACGTCCTTCGCCCCCTCTGGCTAGGCCGCTTGCCTGCGGCTACACAGACAATTTTAGCCGCCCTCGACGATGTAGCAACTTTAGCCGACGCCATCGCGAAACTTCAATCCGTGGACGAATAACGGAGGTGCACCAGGTAGATCCAATGGAAGCAATGTTCCAAAGGCTCACCGTCTTCGTAGCCTCGAAGATTGCTGACGCAACAAAGTCGTGGCGTTAAGAAATTTCTGCAACAACAGTAGTTTCCAATCAACTTTATCGACCGCGCCGCGACAACCGAAATTCGCGATGCGTTTACAACATCGCAGCTAATCTGGCGAGAACAGCGGCGTGCTAGCACCACCGTAGATTCGGAAACACGAAAGTGTACTACGTCTTTCGGTAAACGACCAGACGAATCGCTAATGGTGGCTAGCGACCCCGAAGCAAAACCTCGCCGCCTGTTTGTTACAGACGTTAATGCATTCCTTAATAGACACTGGTGCCGATCTGTGCGTGTTTCCGAGCACGCAAATCCCGGGACGCCGTATAAAAACTCACTACGAGCTATGTGCGGCAAATGGTTCCACGATCGCTCCGTATAGTTTCGAGACTCCGTCTAAATTTCGGCCTCCGACGCAATTTTACATGACGTTTCGTTATGTTCTATGTGTGCAAACCCATTATTGGAGTCGACTACTATGGATTCCTCGTCGACATCCGCAACCACCGGATTATCGACGGGATCACTAACCTCACCACTCAGGGCCAGGTAGTGGAGTGCGATTCCTGCTTGCTGCAGATTCGAGCAATTTCAGAATCATGGTCGCCATCCTACCAACTCCTCCTAGTACCCGGAGATCACAAAACTTTCTGGTACGCCACTGGAACCGAAGCACCAAACCAGGCATCACATCCACACAACGCCGGAACTCCCCATATTCAGCAAACCAGGCGTTTAGCACCGGCCCGGATTCAACCAGGCCAAGCAAGAATTTGACATCATGTTACAGATGGGAGCGGTGTGTCCTTCCGAAACCAGCTGATCATCTCCTTTACACATCGTACCTAAAAAAGGGGACGATGGGAAACGCGAGAACTATCCCCGACGGGTACCTGCCACACATAGAAGACTTCGCCCAAACCCTCCAAGCGAAGAAAATATTTTCTACCGTAACCTGGTGCGGGCTTATCGCCAAATCCCAGTTACAGAGGAAGACATCTGTAAAACCGCTATCACCACCCCATTCGGTTTGTTTGAGTTTCCGCTGATGCCATTCGGCCTTCGTAACGCAGTTCAGTCTTAACAGCGATTTATAAATGAGGTATTGAGAGGGGTGGATTTCCTACATGTCTTCATCGACGATATTCTTCTAGCATTAAAAACCGAAAAAGAACACCGACAGCATTTCGAGCAGCTTTTCGACCGCCTAAAATCATACGTTGTACTTATTAACCTTTCCAAGTGTGTTTTCAGAGAACCCAGAGTCCAATTCCTGAGTTTGTCGGTATCGGAACATGGAATTCAACCTCTCCCGGGGAAAATCGAAGCTACGAGTATTAGGAACTACACCCGCCCAAATACAGTGAAAGAACTTCGCCGGTTCTTAGGCACCCTAAATTTCTACAGTCACTTTATCCCTAAGGCTGCAACAATTCAAGCACCACTCAAGTACTACCTGCTCCAGAGCAACATCAAGGGCAAAATTCCAATCTGGATAGACGCAACCGTCGCAGCATTCGAGGCTTGCAAAAAAAGTCGCGTTCGCACGTTTATTAGCCCATCCAGTCCCGGACGCACCTCTGTCTATCTTTACAGGTGCGTCTGACTTCACAGTTGGATCAGTCGTACAACAGCGTGTAAACGACCATTGGCAACCCCTAGTTTTTTCTCTGCAAAGTTGAGCACTGCGCAAAAGTAAGTACGGAGCCTACAACAGAGAACTTCTAGCAATTTATAAAGCCGCAAAACATTTTAGCAAGATTGAAGGCAGAGAATTTATTGTTTTCACTGATCATAAACCGATAGCCTTTGCTTTTCTTCTGAAAACAGACAAATGTTTCCCACATCAATTCAGATACCTACCTTGATTTTATCGGCCAGTATACGATGGACATTGGTCACATTTCGGGACAAAACAATATCGTGGCAGACTCGCTAGCCAGGATAGAAGAACTCTCCCGAGGTATCAATTTCCAGGCAGTGGCTAAGTCGCAATCAACTGACGATGCATTGCAAATGTTTTTCTAAGGCAGCCCACCATTACAGTTACGACAAGTTGTGTTATCAGACAAGAACGTCGCCATCTATTGCGATTTATTCACCAGCATTGCACGTTCATTCATTACACAGCAGTTCCGTAAATCAGTATTTAATTCGCTCTATCAGCTGTCGCATTCTGCAATCAACGCGACGATCAAATTAATAACTCAACGCAATGTTCTGCCATCAGTGAAATCAGACTGCAGAAAATGGGCCTGCAACTGTTTGCAATACCAACGCTCAAAGAAACCTAGCCACATGTCAGCTCCAATTGGAACTTTTGTACCACCATCCTCCAGGTTCGAGCATTTACATACGGACATCGTTGCCGCTGCTGGTCCCGGAACGCATAAGGTCAAAACGTTTCTTGTGCGCTGTGTTATCGAACTTGTGAACCGCGATATTCCGGGCCCCTTGCTGGTGAAAGTAATTCGACCTGTAGGTGCCGATAGCACTTTGTATCCTGCCTCCCGCGCTTACAAAGCTATTGTGGAAATTCCATATCTTTTATTTAGCAACCCTCAGTTGTCGCTTGCGCTAATTGCCTTTTGCATTGCCGCCATGTTAACTAATTGTGAAAATAGCAAATGGGACTTATTTCATCGTATAACTCAATTTCAGAGCACGCTTTTAGCGAATAACATGTATTTCTTTCCCCCTAATTCGAATGAGAACTGCATTTAAGTGCCAATTAGCAAATCAATTCTGCCGAGGCCATGGCCATCGGGTACGCACGCTATATTAAGTGGTAACACCTAAGAAGCATTTTCTTGTGCGCCTGATGTAACTCACTCATTTATGGACATTTCGCTGCCAGCTGTTTGCGAATTATTCTAGTCTCGCTTGTTAGCTGGCACGAGACCCGTGTGTTATTTAATTATCGGACAGATCAAGTACAATAACTCAATCGTAAATTTTCACTCTTGGACTCATCTTGAGTTTAACGAGTCCAGTTTAATAATTAATGTCCGGAGGAAATCGATTTGTTCGAAATCGCAGTTACGAATTGCGGCTTGCGCAATTCCAGCATTATCGTGCAGCAAACGCACGCCTCTGGTTAGTTTCCCACGTCTTTTCTCCCGAATGTTTTGTCGTAATTTGTGCAGGAGTGCTGCATAATATGCCCCGTTGACTGTGGTATTGCGTTCTTTAAAGTCTATGAGAAGAATGCCCTCCCAATCCCAAAAAATCGTAGTCATCACCTTTTTTGTCGACTGATGGACCCTGAACCTTCTTGGCGGTGCTTCTCCTTTTCGTCTCCATTCTATCGACTCCCTTTTGGACAAAGGATCATAGTAAAGAACCATAGCTTCATCTCCTGTGACAATTGTCTTCAGCACGTCTATAGGGATTTCTCCACAGAGCTCCAAAAAGGAGCGAGCACATTCAACACGACACTGACGCTGAACTGCTGAGATATGTTTGGGAACCCACCTTGCACTAACTTTATTCATGCCTAAATGATCGTGGAGGATTCGGCGAACGCTTGTATCTGAAAGCCCCGACATTTTTGATATTTCTTTCAAGCGTCAATACGAGATCTTCAACAAGGGCAATCTTGTCGTCCGTCACCACTTCCAACGTCCTTCCTGTTCTTGCGCCATCTTCCAAGGATTCCTGCCTCATTCAAAACCGTTTTGACCGATATTTTACCACAGAATAAGACGGGGAATTTACCCCGTACACCACATCCAGCCGATCTTTGATGCTTTGAAGAGAAATACCTTCTCGAGTAAGGAATTTGATAACAGCTCGATATTCAATTTTCGTGACTTCTGACATCGTGATGAACGATTGTCAGTTATAAGAAAACTAATTGACATAAAATCCATTTTTGTTTTTTCCAAGGCTAATAAGACTTAAACCAATGTGTTACCAAAATTTTGACAGGCTGCGCCACCTGGATCTATATCAGGCCGGAAAATTTTGGCGCTTCCCTCGTACGTGCCAACACAAAAACTTGGCTATGTATTTAGTATGGCAGCCTCATCTGGAGCACCAAGCAGGTATAGTAGCGCTAAAAAGAGGCGCCTAGAAAAAGGCAACGAGGTAATAACAAATTTGACACCTGAAGTTATACATTTATTTAAAAATTAAATCAAAAATACCTCTACCTTCCAGATAGTTCGGTCACACAGTGTAGTTATTGCTCAACCACGAATCACGATAGTTTTAAATAACACAATAAATCCATAAAATTACTAACTTAATTACTTATAAACTAAACTACACTTATAACGCCTAAAGTTATATCGATTTTTGCCTAAACATTGAAAAATCACCAAAAGCCAGCTAACAAACCATACAAAGGTTGTCCTCCATTAGCAGTTGTTGGGCGGAGCTATGACGTCACTGTGACGTACTTAGAAAAGGCTAATAGGTTCTTGGCGCCCTTGTTTATGTTTGTTTTAGTTGTCTCCACCGCGACTACGCTGCAGCTGGATCGAGATCCACGCCCACTTCGACCTAGCCGAAGCACTTCTTTTTAACGTCCTCACAAACCAGCATTTCACCATCTTGTATAAGGCTTAGTCTCAAGCACGTTATAAAGTAAAGGGTGTTTTTTTTAGAGGCGTAGAACTTTAAATTGAAATAAAACACAGAAAAATGTTTTTAATATCCACGAAATTGGCTTTATTTGAAAGATAATTTTATGGCATTTATGTTTGAATATGATTTCGGGCATTGACCGCCGCGGCTGGCGTGTACATGACGTAATCTGGAGGTCCAATTTTCACACACTCTTCGCAGTAAATCAGTAAATCGCAATAAGCGTCGAATGTTGGCTTCCAAGTGCTCAATTGTTTCCGGTTTATCGAAGTAGACATGCGACTTGACATATCCGCAAAGAAAATAATATACCGGCATGAAATCGCACGAAAGAGGTGGTCAGTTAACAGATCCACGAAATGGATCTGTTAACTGGCCACCTCTTTCGTGCGATTTGACGCCATTAGATTATTTTCTTTGAGGATATGTAAAGTTGCATGTCTACTTCGATAAACAATTGAGCACTTGGAAGCCAACATTCGACTCGTTATTGCCGAAATACAGCCTGATTTACGGTGAAGAGTGTGTGAAAATTAAATCTTCAGATTACCTCATGTACACGCCAGCCGCGGCGGTCAATGCCCGAAATCATATTCAAACATAAATGCCATAAAATTATCTTTCAAATAAAGCCAATTTCGTGGATATTAAAAACATTTTTCTGTGTTTTATTTCAATTTAAAGTTCTACGCCTCTAAAAAAACATCCTTTATAAAGCACAAGAAAACTGTATTTGCTGTAATTAACTTTTATTAATAATTTCTACAAAATAAGATACTGCATACCATAGAAATAATATAAATAAAATAAAATAATGAAACTATAATTATATATCTGTTATTTTTTCTTGGAATTATTTGGGTCTGGTAAATAAAACAAATCCATTTATTCTGGCATGTTTCAAAGACTGGCATTTCTTATTTAAATTTATTTATTTATTTAATTTTTAGTCCTTATACAGTTAGGTGTCGGCCTTTTATGGAATATTGTAACAAATGTAGAGGTACTTAAGTGTTATGAAGCTGGATGGCTTTTCCTTTCTTGAGTATTTGGCTTGGGTTCATCCCACTTGAGTCCCTGGACTTTCCCTTCCTTCCTCTTCCTGGCCGAGTCCCCCAACCTGGCAGCTCAACTGTCTAACGGAGTAAGCCTACAACCCTTACCAGTCCAGACTATAAGGGAGGTGGCAGCTGAACTGTCAGCCCTAAGGCTAAACTTTCTGTTCATAACTAATTCTGTAAAGCGAAGCAGCTGGAATTCGATTAGGTCTTGGCAGCTGCACTGTCTTGCAAAATAGAATCCTTCAGGCTTAAACCTTAATTTGGCAGATGAACTGTCTTACAGGGTTAACTGCTTAAAGCGACTCCCCATCGCTCCTTTCCTAAGCGCAAATACCGGCACCACGAACCACTTCACCGAGGTGTTTAACCCGCAAAATAACCTAAATCTATTAATAACAGTACCTACCTATAAGAATCGTAATACACTTCCCGCCGGAGGGCGGCTCGAGCCCTATAGCCGCACGTATTAAACTTACCTGGAGGGTCTGATTCCTATTATTGGTTAAAATATTTGCACTAATTTCCATAACAGCCTGTATACTATTTACATACCGCTTCTTCTAAAAATAACATTATTTCAAAGTGGAAAGTGATTGATTTACAAGGTCGCTTTCGTACTATGTCATAACAAACGGTCAGCGTTTAGCAAGACCGCTATGAGCTCCTTGCGTGTGAAAGCCAAACTCAAATGATTATCTGAAAAAGTCTATTGCGAAATGTTATAATAAAATATGCCATATAGAAATTTTATATAAATTATTATTAAGAGTCCGTCAAAATATTCCCGTATTTTTTCAAAATATAGCATAGCAAAATGGCATTTATTTTTTCAAAATATGGCATATAAAATGGCACTTATTTCAAAACAAAGCATAAAAAATAGTAAGTATTTATTTCAAAAAGTTGAACTTTTAGAAAAAATGTCACCAGTAATATTAAAAATCCCACAACACAAATACAAAAGACAAAGTAATCTGATAAAAACGACGGGTACAAGGCAAATAAGTGAAACGTAAGTATCCGAGGTGCATGGAAAGGAAGGGGGAGAGCGCGGGGTTGTTTCTGACGAGTGGACGTAACGGGATACTTACCTGAGCGCTGAGGCGCGCGACGAGCGGTCACCCCCGCCACGGGTCATCGACCTTAGTACCTGGCACTTACGAAAAATTTTGCATGTCTATTTTGAAATTTGTAAGCCCTTTTGTTGTGAATTAGCCACATAATATTGATTTTGATTGAAATATAGCATTCAAATATGGCATTTATTCAAAATATAGCATTTATCACGAAAAAGGGCATTTTAGAGCATTTATGGCAACAACAAATGTGTTGCATTCCACCCCTTACTACGTGAAACGCCTAAATACGAAATCTGGTACTCTGGACTCTATAAATTATTGCTAGAGCAAATGATATTTTTAAAATAAACAAATCTTTTCTGAATTTGTAACCTGTATTTTTAGTAAAAGCAAATTTGAATAATAAAAACCCTTTATTATAATGGTATTTACTTTCTGGATGGTGTATTAAAGGGTTTGATAAAGTAAAATTAAAGAAACGGAGAATAAACAGACTGAATAAATAAAGTAACAAATGGTATGAGGGAGAATAAGAAACATTTAATAATGGTAAATAGTCTTCATGGAATAAATAAATCTGTAACTTGCATTTTGTGTGTTTATTTGGAAAATAATGTTACACTATGTTACACAACAGATGAAATATGTACGAATGGTTTTTCTAAATCTTCTTATCTTCTCTTCCTTCTTTAAGCTTTCACCGCCCCCTTATTTTTATTCACCTGCCCCCAAATGCACCCGCCGATCGTTCCAGTCCCCCCCCCCCCCAAGGGGCGATATTGCCGACTTTGGGAATCACTGCTCTAGTGCACGCCTATTTGAAGCCGCAAATAAAGACTTAGATCAAAATGACCAAATTTGTGTAGTAACGGAAACAAATATTTTCGACGAATATAAGAGGCAAACAATTAAATGTGAAAGCAAAAATGATTACCAATGTGGATTTAACTGTAGAGGCCCGTAGGGCCGAGGCAAATAAACTACATGAAGGATAAAAAGGAGGGGATACATTAAATTTTTGTTTATTTTAAATCGAGAAATTGTAAAATTACATTTTAACCAATTTTTGTAGGTTATGTTGACGTTTATCTGTCGCACGGTTACCTACAAAAAATCGTAAAACAATGGATTAGGTACTTCACTGCCGATATCTCATAGTTTAATGACAATTTTGATGTTCTTCAGTGCCGATTTCAAATAAAAGATATTTATTTAGAAATGCTGCAATTATGGAATATACCAACCGTCGCAACTAGTATTCCTCGTAAATTTTAATGTCACCAGCGGCTAGAAACCCTCTGTTACTCCTAATATTGAACAAATTAGAGCCCTACATAATAAACCAATTCGAATATAATAAAAATATTCAAAGTAATCAAAATAAGTAAGCGTATTACTATAATAAAAAGGAGCTAAAGAATTCTGCGCTTTAAAAAGAGGTGTAAAAATTCTGGTCCAGCTGAAACTCAATTCCATATGGCAGCCAGGAATTGTGTTGAAAAGGTTAGGCGACCGGAGGTATAAAGTGTCGGTTGGCAAAGAAATTTTCATCTGAAATCGTAAATTTTTAAAACCTCCGAGATAGCGCAAACACACCGCCAAAGCAATTACGCTGGTCAAGCAACCTCATTTCAGATACAAGGGAAAGTATCACTTTAACTTTCGAACTGCAAGTGATAACTTCTTTCCGTGCGCCAACCGATGTGTAAGTACTGTTACATACAAAACAAACTAATTTACCGGCTATTATTAACTATCTAAGAACCCCTGCGGAGGGGTTCCCTCGTAAAATGGCGCAAACAAGCAACAAAAGAAACAGCGACGAATTAACGCTACCTTTGACTGAACCCAACAAAAAATACTTATTCAATCAAGAAAATTAAACCTCTAAAAATAAATTATTTGTAACTACCGATCAAATAGAAAAGGCAAGCTCCATTATCTGTCAAGGAAAACATGCTGCTGCAATAAGCAATATGGATACTACGTACAACAGAAATGAATGGAACAATCTCCTGAAACAAATATGAAGAAGTTAAAAATTCCTCCAATATATCTGCACAATGCAGACAAACTCAGATACCAGGAAATACTGGCTGACCTCAAGGGTAATGCTAAAAGTAAATTTACGACCTTACACAAAAATAACCAATTACGAATTAATGTTACGAGCATAGAAGATTATCGGGCGATGACGAAACATTTCTCCGATAATAACTTAAATTATCACAGCTTCACGGACCCTATTTAAAAAATATTGTTATTTAGTATTAGAACAACAATTTATCTGTGATAATACGCAAAGTGCCTGTATCGCTAACTGAAACGGAAATTAAAAGCGAACTAGATTATCTAAAATTTCCTGTTATAAAGGTCGCTAGACTATACAATAAGAACAGGTACCCAATCCCACTGTGCGCAGTGGACGTCAGTAATACCCAAGAAGGTAAACAAATACTCGGTCTGGAAAAACTCAATTACTGTATAGTAAAAGTCGAATTAAGAAGGAAATCGAAAGAGATTCCACTATGCAAAAAATGCCAGTTATACGGCCATACTCGGAATTATTGCCAGTCCCAACCGTGTTGCGTAAAATGTACTGATCAACACTTATATAACAATTGTCCTAAGGAACCTGGAAAAGACCCTCAGTGCGTTAACTGCCTAGAAAAACATCCGCAAAACTACAAAGGATGTAGTTATTATTACCAAATAAGCCAAAATCAGACCAGAAACAGTAGCTATCGAACCCAAAACAGAACATACGCCCAAGCCGCAACATCGTAACAAGAAACCAAGAAAACCCAACCCCCACTGTTGAGACTACACCAGCAAAATACACCCCAACCCAACCATCGATCATCTACTAATCCCCTAGAACCTACCATTATATTACAAAAATTAGTTGAATTGCTTATTCCTCATTTGGACAAACGAATGCCACTCTTAACAACAATACTATCATCTCTCCTAACTAATGAATCCAAATAATGTACATGTAATAACAAACTTAACAGTAGTCAATTGGAACGCCAATGGACTAAAAAACCAACGCTCAATCTTCATTGAATTTCTTGCGCGACATGCTATTGATATCGCCTGTATAACCGAGACACACTTAACAAGCACTGAGGTCCTCAGAATCTCTGGCCACCATGTACATCGAAATGATAGAGATGCAGAAATTGCCTCTGGTGGACTAGCTATAATAATAAAAAAGAAACTAAAACACCACCTAACAGACCTTCCTGATATAGAACACATTGAGGCTATAGCTGTAAAAGTCCAAATGAAAACCAATAAATCGGTAACCTTAATTAGTGCCTACAAACAGCCAAATAAACGAATGCTGGATTATGATATCTGTAATCTATTGAATATCAACGAGCCAACGTTGTTGCTCAGAGATTTAAACGCAAAGAATACAATATGGGGATGTCGTGCTAATAATCCAGCTGGAATAATGCTACACAATATCATGACTGATCACGGTATAACAATATCAGCACCGAGTGAATATACCTATTTTCCTTATAGAATGGACCATCTACCAGATATCTTAGATGTGGCCCTACATAGAAATTTCAGAGATCCTATTAAGCAAACGGTAATAACTGAACTAGATTCAGATCATCTACCTGTAATTATAACTGCTCAAGATACACAGCAGACAATACAGCCAAATCCGAAAATAGCTGAGGGAAAAACTGATTAGAAGGCATTCCAAACTCTCAATCAAAAACTGAAATGGCCTGGACCCTTGAATGAACCCCAAAACATAGATGAAGCAGTAAGACAATACACATCCGCTGTACAAGAAAGCGTCAAAGGAACAACTACACCTTGGAGACGTATTACTCCACACAATAGAACACCAGATAATATCACCTATAATCACTTATAATAATGCAGAAGACTAAAAGCCGTGTTTACACAACTAAAAGTACCACAGTTGCATTCCACCATTTCTATTTTCGGGTTTTTGTAAACAAACTTCCCTTAACTTTTAATAGCGATATTATCACAGAAAACAATTTTTTATTATGCCTGTTTCTTGTGTTTTTTAAAACTGTTGACACAGATTTAAGGGCAAGTGAATTTTGGTTAATAATAAAGAGAGTTACTGAATGCAACCAACGGCCGAAGCAAAGAAATATTGAAGCCGTGCTTTTTAAGCATATTAAATGTGTCTCTGACTCTGATGTTTACACATAACCTATAAATTATTTTGACTACGAAACTTTTGCAAATTGTTGTTCATCGCTTTGATTGCCCTGCAAATATACCACAGAGCTGGCGTTGTACCCTGCATACGGGCTGATTTTCAGGTATGCCGATCAACGAAGAATCATACGAGGGAAACGTTGCAGTAAAAAGAGTTGGCTTTGTACCCCGATGTCGGTAATAAACCTGCATACGCGCTGATTTTCAGGTATGCCGATCAAAGATGAGCTACACGAAGTATAACAATTTGTTTCCTTTATTATAGCGACATTTTGAAGATTACCTAAGAAATACATAAAACCGTGAGCTCCCCAAGTTTGGAATCTACTTGGTTCGACCTGCAAAACACTGCTTTCCGGTCTCGTAACGTAAATTACTATTAAGATTAATTTAGTTTGAAATGTGTATAGCTCAATACTGCCGTCATAAGCAAGAAGGCGGTATCTACAAAAAAATTGAAATTGAGTTATTGGTATCGTTGGAATTGGTACAAAATTCCAATCATTTTAGGTAAGTAACAAATCGATATCTGCACTGTAACTATGATTTTCAGATGAAAAAAGGCGGTATTTACAGAAATTTTGTTACTTATAAAGCGCAAGAAGGCGTCATATGCAAAATGCAAAAGTGAAAAGCAGTATCTGCGTGTAGAAACCGCCTTCTTTTTTTGTTTTGTTAGATACTGCCTTTACTGTCTGTTTTCGTGGACGCAAATGTTCAGATACGGCCAACTGCCGTTTCATTAAATTAATAGTATCAAGTCTTCCATTATACAACATTTAAAATATTTTTTAGATGAAGTTCAATCCCTTCATTTAAATAGGATTTTACAGGTAATAAGTTTTATAAATAATTTAGTTACATTAAACAAGTTATCTAATAATAATATTCTTGTAGATTTCCATGGGCGGCCTTAATGTTAATTGGAAGTTTTTTTCTTTATTAAAAGAACATCGGATGAAGTCAACAACAAAAAAGATACTTGATATTGGTTCTTGTGGGCTTCATATAGTACATGGAGCATTGCAAACTGGGCACAAATCTGCTGGCTGGAAAATGAATGAATTCCTTAGAGGAATTTATTATCTATTTAAGGATTCTCCCAAGCGAAGAGCAAATTTTCAAAACGTGACCGAATCCCACCATTTTCCCAAGAAATTTTGTGTAACACGATGGGTTGAGAATCATTCTGCAGCAACTAGAGCTATTGAAATTCTAGATCACATAAAAACTTACATAGAACACTCTAAAACTAAACTGCCAGTAAATATTTCAGTAACAAATGTTAAGTCAGGTTGTAAAGATTCATTTATAAAACCAAAATTAGCTTTCTTTGCATTGATTGCTTCTATATTAGAACCATTTTTAAAGAAGTATCAAACTTCTAATCCAATGTTATCTTTTTTAAAAGACGATATGGAAGCATTAATCTGAAATTTATTGTGTCGAATTGTAAAAGTTGATACATCAGATTTAAATATACAGCAAATCCTACAAATTAATTTGGAAAATGCTTCTAATCTGAAAAACGTGAAGGATGTTGATGTGGGATTTGAAACAAGAAGGTATTTAAAGAACAAAAAATTAAATTAAAAAGACAAATTATTATTTTTAAAAGATTGCCAGCATTTTGTGAAGGCAACTGTAAAAAAAAATAACAGAAAGATGTTGTATAAAGTATCTGTTGGTACATGCAGTTACTTAGCTTAATCCAAAAACAATTAATACTAATTCTGTATCATGGTTAATGGAAAAATTTGATAAATTACTAGAAATATTACATGATCATGAGATTATTACAGCGACTACAGCAGAACGATCAAAAATTGAATATGCGACATTTATTAAAACTAAGATTTCTGAAATCGCTTTGTATAAAGAGGCTGAGAGACTGGATTGCTTTTATCATTGTTTGCTTGTGGGACATGAATTCGAAAATTTATGGAACATTGTTAAATTCATTTTGATTATGTCCCATGGAAATGCTAATGTAGAGGCTGGATTTTCCATTAATAAACATTTATTAGTAGAAAATTTAAAAGAAGAATCTCTTACTTGTCAGCGTGTTGTTTATGATGCTGTACACAGCAAGGGTGATGTTTTAAATGTTGTCATTAGTGACAAAATGAGATCCTATGTAAAAAATTCTAGCTTCAAATATAAGTCGGCTTTGGAACAAAGAAGAAAAGAAGAGCAACAGGAAAGTGAAGAAGTATCGCTGAAGAGAAAAGCCACGCAAGAAATATATATGCTAGAATCTAAAAAAAAAAAAAATAGAACGCGATACAACGTATGAGTCTAACATAATTCAGACAAAAATTGCTGAATTAAGAAAGTACTTGTAATTTTTTTTTGTTTAAGTTATTTTGAATGTACAAGTTTTGATATGAAAAGTTATTTTATGTGTTAATGTTCCTTTCTGTGTTTATTATTATATAGACCGACTGAAAGTGTCCGTTCAAGAGGGGTGTCCGCCTAAAAGAAATACGAAACAAACTCGGTTTTTTAATGAAAACTGTAATTAAAGAAATTGGGACATTTAAAACGTATATGTATGTAAATGTTTTTAAAGTAAACAAAAAACTTAAAACTTAAGGAAAAAATAAGGATTTGTTACCTTACAAAATATTACTACATACAAAATACTTTCTTTATGTTTTATATCAGCAGTTTGTTTTTCCGATATCAAAACGCTTGGATAAGTTCCTTACACTTAACTTTTCCCTATTGTGAACTTCAACAATCTCAATTTTTTGTTTAAGCGTGAGAATTTTTATATTTGGCGCCATTTCTACAATGAATGTGTCGCCCACTGTGTCTTTTCCGCATAGACGTCAGACTAATACTGAATCCCCGCGTGTACCGAAAGATTGAAGTCGGTGAATCCCCGGGAAAGTCCCTCAGTGAAGGCAGGCAGCGAAGTTGGCGCGCGGCGCGATTGAGAAATGCAACAGCGACACTTGCGACAGAAAAATGAGACAAGGCGTTTATTTTTTATTTTGTTTTTTGTCCGTTTAAGAGAACATTTTCTTGTGTCCGCGTCCGTTCAAGAGAATGTCCGTCCAAGAGGGAGTTAACACAATGCAAATTATATGAGAGTCGGTCGGGACCATGTGAAACTGTCTGTCCAAGGGAGGTGACCGTGTTTCCGCGAAGGGGAATTTCACTGTAACAGCAATAAGATAACACAAGAAAATAACACGTATTGCTTGAGTAAGAAAGAGATAAACATAATAGCAAATATTGGAGTAGGCCTGACGCACATTTAATTATGACAGATGTCAACCACACATGCCTACTAAAATAATTTTTTTTTCGTATGGTCATCTCTTACTTACCTAAGCATTCTATTTTGTTGTTCATGTTATCTCATTGCTGTTATATATCGGGTGTTCATAAACAGTCGTCATCCCAGTTGCTTTGAAAAGCAAAATGTTATATCTTTGATTAATTCGTGCAACACAATGAAACGTCATTGAGTACTGTCATAGCGCATTTATTCTCAATTTTAATAGACATACGTTTCTGAAGTCGAAACCTACTGGGATGACGACTGTTTATGAACACCCGTTATAATTATGGCCCAATCCGTATTACAGCATAATTTTGATTTAGAGTAATGAAATAGTATATTGTATGTTAAGAGCTGAAAGTGCATTCTTGCCGCTTGCACGTGAAAGCCGAAACCAGCAATCATGCAAAAGTGGCAAGCGCACTTTTAGCTCGAAACATACATACTATTTTTTCGACGACTGAGCATATTATTAATGGAAAATATCATATTTCATTTTATTGCAAATATTAATTGACAATCAAGTTAACATTACTCGTGCAGTCTATTAGACATGTGACGCGATTATTTCGACAAATGACGGGCATTGTCAAGGAAACATTCGGACGTGGCTACCTATTTTGTTCACGTGGAAACCCAAAACGCTCGGTGAGCGGCAAAGTGATGAAAACGCACACTCAGCGGTAAATGTCAATTTTCTGTTTTCAAATGACAGTGAGAAAAATCTACTTTCGATGTGAGTCGTCGAAAAATATGTTTCTTACGGTTCTGATCCTGGCAGTTGAAAAAATTGTATATACGCGGCAGGGCAGAACACCATTTTTCCCTCTGTTTATTTGTAGTGCTCAGCATCGCCCTTGAGCTGCAAACTCACATCTTGGTAAAAATTATGCTTTTCTTTTTCTTATAATGTATTATTTTTTCACATTGCCATTGGTGACATTAAAAAAAGTGACTTTTTGATACTTTTCATAACTGCTCAAAATCATATTGATTTCACCTAAAAATGAACTAAATGAATTAATAACAGATTCATCCATTTTCAAGTAAGCTCTATTCTATAATGTACAATGGTTAATTTGTACAGGGTCCGGCAACGAAGCGGGGGTTGAAGATATTTCTAAAACTATGAGAGTTGCATAAATATTGAGTATATAAAAGTTGTAGGTACTAAGGTGGTGCACATTACTAAAATAGTTTTGATTATACAGAGTGTCTCAAAAAAGTGTGGCGGATCAAAATTATTTTTTTTAAATAGAATGCCGTATATTTAGGTAGCTTAAAAGTTTTGTATTGAAATACTCATATCATTTTCAGATAAAGTTGTATGGGTCTAACGTCAACTGTTTTGGAGATATTAACGATTTTATGCAAAAAAAATGCTGAACTTCAGGTGACTGCTGTAAGCGACAGAAAACAATTGAATGAAGGAAAACGTTACCAAAAAATTATGATTTTTGTAAACTATCTTTCAAGTGTAAAATGGTGGATCTGGGTATTAATGTTATACAAATTTAATTTCGATTTTTTTTTCAAATGGAACGCCCTGTATGTTTTTGTATTTCTGAAGAGCTCTTTTAATGAACTTTCTTTTGATATGTTACTTCATACCTCTTAAGTTTTAACTGTTTTTCAGATATGCGAGTTTAAACATAAAAAACAATTTAAACCCCTTAAGATGCTTTATTTCAAGGGATAAAAAACAAACGCCTTTAAAATAATTAATTTATTCCTGCATTTATCGTTTTTTCGTGTTTATAATTTCCTACATCAACACTGACTGAATTTATATTTTCTAAACCTGGTTTTGTGCTTTTATTTTTAGAGAGATCCTCGTTTAAATCACTATTTTAAGGGCGTTTGTTTTTTATCCCTTGAAATAAAGCATCTTAAGGGGTTTAAATTGTTTTTATGTTCAAACACACATATCTGAAAAACAGTTGAACTTAGAAGTATGAAGTATCAAAAGAAAGCTCATTAAAAGGGCTCTTCAAAAATACAAAAATATACAGGGCGTTCCATTTGAAAAAATCGAAATGATTAAATTTGCAAATATTGAGCACCCTATATAAAATTAATACCCAGATCCATCATTTTACACTTGAAAGATAGTTGACAAAAATCATAATTTTTTGGTAACGTTTTCCTTCATTCAATTGTTTTCTGTCGCTTACAGCAGTCGCCTAAAGTTCAGCATTTTTTTGCATAAAATCGTTAATATCTCCAAAACAGTTGACGTTAGACCCATACAACTTTATCTGAAAATGATGAGTATTTCAATACAAAACTTTTAAGCTACCCAAATATAGGGCATTCTATTTAAAGAAAGTAAGTTTGATTCGCCATACTTTTTTGCGACACCCTGTATAATCAAAAATATTTTAGTAATGTGCACCACTTTCGTACCTACAACTTTTATATACACAATATTCATGTAACTCCATAGTTTTAGAAATATCTTCCACCCCCGCTTCGTTGCCGAACTCTGTACAAATTAACGATTATACATTTATAGAATAAAGCTTACTTGAAAATGGATCAATCTGTTATTAATTCATGTAGTTCATTTTTACAGTACAGTAAAAATTGCGCTTCCATACTTTGACCAAAATTATTGAAAAAGATATTTTTGTCAACTACACGGAAAAATTGCATGTTCAACACATTGGAAAAGTGATTCGTCCATGCTCACGTAAAACTTTTACATTCGCTGTAAAACTCTCCCTTTTCTTAACTTGTAGAACAATCTAAAGTACGTTTTTTTTTCTATAATAACTGTCAAAGTGTTACAATGTTGGTAGATATGTGATTAAAACGCTAGGAAATTTTTATACCTCGTGTTGGTAGCACTTTTTTAAAATTATGGTTATGTGTCAATTTTGAATGTCAAAGTTTCTTAATTTGAACTCTTGACAAATTTCTTTAATTTTGCAAACGGTCATTATGTTTATTTTCAAATATTGTAAGTTTAATAATTAATAAACTAGCAGTCCAGTGAGACAAATGTCTCATTTAATAAAACAAAAAAGACCGTCCCGGACGGACGGAAATCACGTGATTTCTCGAAAACCGGAAGTGTCACGTGACTGAAATTCGGTTCCTGACCTGACATGACCATTCCAAACATATAACTTTCATAACTTTGTTCTCTATTTCTTACGGTTTGGCTGCTGAAACAGCGTCCCAGACAGACGGAAATCACGTGATTTTTCGAAAACCGGAAGTGTCACGTGACTGAAATTCGGTTCCTGACCTGACATGACCATTCCAAACATATAACTTTCATAACTTTTTTCTCTATCTCTTACGGTTTGGCTGCTGAAACAGCGTCCCAGACAGACACGTCTTTTAGATAAAGGATTTGCAATATTTTACTATGCTGTTCGTTTTACCCACTATTATGACATATCTATCAAAATGACAATCATTTTTTTAATGGAAGAAAAGAACTGAAAATCTATATACCAACATTATTAAAGCTAGGGACCCTGCAGGAATGCAACTTTTCCCCTAGAGTTGACCTTGAAAATTATAGAAAAAAAATGTACTTTACTATTAATTCACTAGCGATTTAAGAACAACTCGCTAGCATATAAACATTATAAACAGTTACTTATGGTTGCTATTATAGGGATAATAATAATAATTTCAGTTTAAAATGACAAAGAAATAATAATTAATCGAGTTATTTAACAATAACAGTAACGGCGTAACTGGAGACTTGAGTTACCGCATTTATATTTTTATGACGCTCAACGGCTTAAACCCGAAAAGAAACACAGATTGCAAGCAGCTGAAAATTATTTCGGTGGCACAAATAATTCTCACTTATAATCTCATGAGTATTAATTCTTTCCTGATTTTTTTTTGACTGCGTACCAACAATGTCGTATTAATTAGGACGCCTTCCAGAGGCGAGCATTTCCTTTCCAGAAACTTTCCATTTGAAAATATATTTTTTGGAACTTTTCCTTACTACCAATCTCTAGCGTGCTTTTAAAACTTTCTTTAGTGCAACAAAAGTTATTACATTTGTCGTACATTTTAAATGCGGCATATGCCGCGGGTTTCAGCTAGTATTTTTAATATTTCAAAACATAAGTAATACAATTCTGACTTGATGTTTTTATATCCACTTATTTCCAAGCTTCCCACTTAATTACTAAATTTAAATGGTTACTAAATTTAACAAATATAATAATTGTAACAGTTCGATATTATTCTTTATATTAAAGTTATGGACCTGTATATTATGCCTTTATAAGAGTGAACATAAAATAGGTCTTTTTAGTAAAAGTAACTATAATTTAAGTCTCATATTAATTATGCAATTGAACTTGTATTACAATTTATCTTTGAAATCTAAATAAGGTATCAATCGTTATGTTCATTCTTCGATTATTACTTTAACATTATATGTATAAATAAATAATCATGACAATATATGCCATTAATGATAGGCTATGAACATATGTTAAACTTCTGCTGACCCCGATTTGTTAAAAATACCTCTTTTTTAAAATTGAAGAAATCCTGAAATTGAATATATTAATTGCAGATAATATAATTATTCTAAAAGCAAAGGCTTTATAAATTTTGCCGTATTAAAATATGTTTAGAAATGCTTATAAGTATTAAAAATGTCAAAAAAGTACTATTTTATGTAAAAACTAAATATTTTGAAGAATTAATTTTTATAATAATCATTCTGAGTTGTGGCCAAGAGGTTGTTTCCAAAGTCGTTATTTATGGTCTATTCTGCAATAAAAGCTTAATAATCAACACAGTTGAGTAAACGAAATATCAAAAAATCTTACTTTCACCCGAGTTACAATGCAGATGAGTGTTCATTGAAACTTAAAGACAATGAGAAAGCAGCGTGGCGACACGTCAAGGTTGCAAGGAATATGCCATAAAATCTCATCATTTTCAATCATCTTCAAAGAGCTTCTTTGATTTATAAAGCCGCTAAAATGCTCTAGATTCTAGAACATTAATGTGAAGGTGTAAAATCACGAGCTATGTTTATCAGAGTTTTTACTAGTTACACACTAAAACAGCTATTTATAATTTCGCTTCAGCTTAATTCCATTTATATATAAGCCACTAGAACAACGTTCAGTACTTGTAATCGCCTGTTAACCTGACACGTTTTGAATGCACTCAAACAGACCACCCTCTACAGTCATAAAAACCACCGCACGTATTCATATTGTCGAGCATCTTTTGAAAGTATTCCTTTGTGAACATGAGGAACGCATAGAAATGGGCGCTCGGGCGTATTTACAAAGTTCTTAGAAACTGAAATAGAGATGCTTTTAAAATATCGCTTAGGACAGCTACAAAACTCCGAATATCGGGAGTTTTTAGAAAATCAAAGGCCTTGCTCTGGCACTCCGCTAGGCCCCACAAGATTGCATCTGAGGATTAAAATAGCATTTACTAGATGGGTGAGAGATAAATTTGTCAGAATGTGTTGCTTTGTAGATGAGCTGTTTAAACTATGCTAAAAATGTATTAAATGGATGTTATTAAATTATAAATTCGCTTGCAATTACAGATTTTCCCTTAATTAAAGAAAAGTATAAAATAGTATGATGTATATAAATGCGAGACAGACAAACTTATTAATAGAGACGCTTTGTATAAAATTAAGTATATTTACTAAAGTGATAACATTTTTGTAATATTTTAATATTTGAGCTAACTAAATAGCTGCTCTTCGTAATAATGTTACTAAAAGTTTAAGTTGGTCGAGATCTTCTGATGAATGCAAAAACTCCTAAAAATAATCATCTTCAGCTTCGTGCAAAAAATATGGTTGAAGGTACTACAGAAGCAGCAGCAGAATAATTTTATTCCTCGTTTCTGTAAATTCATTGTTTATGCCTACATATTTCTATCTGAAACTCAATAATTCATTTCTATGAATAGGGGAATAAAAAAAACTGGCATAAAAAGGAGATACTAAAACAAAGGGAAAAACATGGTACTATTATATCTGATAAGAAATTCTAACAACTGTAAAACCATTCTACAAGGAATGATATGGGTGCAAAGTAAAGAACGATACAACGGAAGAAATACGAAGAAGGACAACAGTAAATGTAAACTCGGCAGAAATACCATCAGTAAATATGGAAGAAATCGAAAACGCTCTGAGGCAGGCAAGAAACGTGAAATCGGCAGGAGAAGATGGGGTAGAAGCCGAAATGTTAAAAGACGGTGGAAATTCAGTTTTGGAAAAATTGGAAAAATGTTTAACCAATATTTAGAAGCAGAAAATATCTCCTCGAGCTGGACAAATGCCGTCGTCATACTAATACCCAAAAAATTAGATATTGCGAACGTGGAGAACTGTAGACCCATTAGTTTACTATCCCAAATCTACAAGTTATTTTCGAGGATTATAATAAACCAATTAACAAAACAGCTCGACTTTTACCAACCTAAGAAACAAGCAGCTTTCAGGAAAGGCTGCAGCACAAGAACATTTACAGACGATGAGGACATTCGCTGAGAAGGTAACAGAATATAATATCCCACTGTAGATAGCACTCATTGACTACAAAAAAGTCTTTGTTACAGTTGAAAAGTGGGCTATGATCAAAACGTTACGAAATCGATCACATATATTCGAATCTTATTAAACAGATCCATAAGAACGCGACCCTAGTGCAATGGTTTTAAGCCTTGAATCCCACCTCTGTGAGCACTGCAAAGTAATGAATAATTCATAAAAGCTCAGAATGGGAGATGGTATCTAATTGCAATAAGTAAAATAAATCAGACTTGAAGTAGTAATCATATTTGCAAAGGAATGCCAGTAATAAGTAACACATCACCGGCAACCCCATCCAGCTCCTGCATGCACGGCACTTCATTCCAGGCACCCCCGCAGAAGATTTGGCCCAGTTCGACCCTTCCGAGCATCGAGGCGCTGCCTGCGTCAAATTATAAGGTCAGTTTATGAAGCCAATTTAAATGCTACGGACGTGAAACTTATCGGACACACAAAGAAAGCTGCTCCGAAGCTGATTCCAGGCATTTCAAACCTTCAGTTAGCCTAGATCTGATAATTGGAAAATGTAGAAGTGAGGTTAGGATTCTGCAGCGTCGATTTGAAAAACAACGAAGTTGTGTTTTCGCTTAAAAAACAAAAGACGAGTTACTGACGCTTCAATTAAGCGGGAGAATTTAAAATTACCTGTTAGATCTGCTCACTGAGTTGTTGTAATTAATATTGAAAAACACTGAACGACCAGCACTTGATAAATTTCATAACATAAATTTGTGACAGATTAGCTCGAATTAAGCATATTAGTTTGCATTTGACCTACGCTCCAGTGGCGTACGAATAAATTTCAAAAACTAACTGTGAACCCATACCTTGAGTCTGCCGCGAGTTTAGCCAACAAAATTTAAATTGCAGGTAGATTAAATCACAAGTAGGGGCTTACGATCATTTATTTAAACTTGAGTTACTTAGTTAATTCATTAGTTCTTTGACGAACCCAAACTAAAAATATTTGCTTTGGTAGCTCTCGTTATTTATTTAAAATTAAATTATCGTCATTTAGAGAGCAATAACCACTGCAATAGAGAGAGTTATTCGACAAGAGGTTAACATGTCGCCCAAACTATTTACATTTATTTTAGAAGATTCTTTTAAAAATATTAACTGGGATAACAACGAATTGAACATCGCTGGGGAGCGACTGAACCACCTGCGATTTGCAGACAACATTTTGGAAATACAAAAGAGAAATTAGAAAGTATGATTACTGACGTTCACACTACCTCATTCAGAGTAGGGCTTAAGTTGAACTTGAAAAAAACGAATTAGATAACAAACATAGAGCACGATGCAGGGAGCATAATACGTATTAGAGTACCACGACATTGAATGTATAGAAAAGTACGACTATCTAAGGCAGATTATCAAAATAGGAAAAGCAAATCATACACTAGAAATATATAAAAGAATAAAACAAACCTGGGTGGCGTATGAAAAACTAAAATAAGTTATGGACCTTTACATCTGAAGTCAGAATGTTATAACCAATATATCCCTCCCGTGATAACTAGTGGGGCGCAAACCTGGGCTCATGAGATCAATAGTGGAGAAACTCAAATAAACCAAAAAGCAATAGAAGGAAAAATCTTAAAAATAAGTTTGAAAGATCGAAAAACTAACATGTGGATACGACAAAAGCTGGAGTTGAAGATATAATTAGAAGAATAGCAAAGCTGAAATGGAACTGAGCTTTACATGTGGCAAGATATAAAAGAAACTGGAGTAGAAAACTTATTAAATGGAGGCCATGGACGGAACAGAAAGGTGCAGGGCAACCTCAAACACGATACTGTGACGATATTTAAAAAACATCAGGACTGGGCTGGTATAGGGTTGCCCAAGACCGAAATAGGTAGAAAGATATTAGGGAAGCCTACATCCAAAGATTTGAAAACGGCTCACTAAGACGAAGAAACATATAATTCTCTCGCAAAATATCGTCTTCCTCCAACAAATATTTCTTGAGTTCTACCTCCAACAGACAGACAGACATACAGACAAACCGAGGGAATTGACAAAACCTGATTTTTATCGTATAGGGATCCTGAAACGTGAAGATCTGAAGAAATCTCAGAAGGTGATTTTTTTGCGATTGCAATACTTCCCTTGTGTTTTAGAGGAGGGAAGTAAAAACCTAAAGTGTAACTTATTACTTACTAAAAGCAATACAAGAAAAAATATTTTTGAAAACATATACACTAGAAACACTCCAGGGTTAAAATTGAAGAATACTACTTCTTAAAGCACGTTAGCCCAGTTAGATTATACTTCATAAATATGTCAATTCGTTTATAAATCTTTCAATAAATACATAAATTGTTACTTGTTTCAGCACAAGTACACGATTTAATTATCAAAAGGCTAATTAGAGGGTTGATCTATACATTCCTATAAGTATGAACAGTTTATAACTTTTTTTACACAAATGGTAAAATATGTAAGATATAAAGAATGTTTACGAAATTTAAATATAGATTTTCAATAATAGAATGTGGATGAATATTTTTATATCCAAGCTGAAATAAATAATACCACACACCGCCATTTTCCTCCACTTCGATTGTGAATTGTATGTTCTGATGTACAGAATTCAAGTGTTTTAGAAACACATCCAATGTCTCTCGTCCGTGTGAGCAGATGACAAAAGTATCGTTTCCATATCTAAACCAGCATTTCGGTTTCAATCTTTCAATTGTGATAGTTCGAGAGCCTTTGTTTCAAATGCCTCCATGTAAATATTAACGATTACAAGTGATAGCGGTAAACCCATAGCCGCTCCTTTCACCTGTTCGTATATTTTGTTATTCCAACTGAAGTATGTCTTTTTCAAACATATTTCAACAAGTTCTACTTGGTCTGCAAGCAATAGGTCTTTAAGTATCACTAGGACTTCATCAACCGGCGCTTAAGTAAAGAGTGACACTATGTCGAAACTGACTATATATCGCATTCCTTGTTCTTGCTGCTCGAGTTACTTTGGAGAGACTGGTCGTTCCATTGATCTAAAACTTCGAGAACATAAAGGCGACTGCAAACACAACCGCATTACAAAATCAGTCGTAGCTGAACATACTTTTACAAATGGCCAAACCTTAGAATTCGAACGGGCATGCGTACTTGCCAGAGTACCTCACTAATTCCCACTTTAGTCTCTTTGCCGCGGGTTACCACTTTTTGTGGTTCCCGCTGGAACTATTATGTTGTTTATTACTATGAAATTAAGTTCAGTAAAATACAACCGTTTGTGGAAATCAACAACATTCCTTTTATTACTTTAGAATACACGAACAAACTACAACATATACAAATTCGTTAAAATTAATTTAAAATACAAGTGCGAATTGTGAGTAGCCTGGTTTTCGATACCGAATTATTTATTAATTAAAGACCTTGGTGCTCGACTCAGCAAAATGCGTACAAGTCGGTATATGCAGAAAACGCGATATTAAGTCAAGCGATATTACGCGAAGTGAATGAAGTGAACTGACGTTACGTAAAAGTAACAGTTAAAGTAAAAGTGCTCTCGAAAACTAAGCTACTATCTTTATATATGGTGCGCCTGAATGGAAGGGACATTCCCTATTCTTTTTAGTACAATAGGATTGTCCAGCTAAGCTCTATTGTAGCACAAGAGATTGAAATATTCTGTCGAGAAGAACTTTCCCTTTTCGAGTTTCGCTTATTGTTATTTGGAGTAAAAGGGTTTGTTGGCTGTGCTGGAAATTGCGTTTTAACGTGTAGACAAGTTAATTTTGATGTTCAACTCGACTACACAAATCACATCTATTAACTCTTTCACCAGACCTGTCACATCGCGAATTTCACTTTTCAGCTGATTTAGCACACTTAGGGCCGGTTGCAGAAAGCAATGTTAAGTCTGGTGTTAGCTAACATCGCGTCAAAGTGAACAAAATCGCATCAAATTTTGTTTACTAATGTATTAGTTACCATAAAGATTTGAGATTTGATTCGTTTTTGTTCACTTTGACGTCGCGTTAGCTAACACCAGACTTAACATTGCTTTCTGCAACCGGCCCTTAGTGTCACATTTTTGGTTATGGCCTTCTATTGCACGACAGAAGTTTTCAGGCCATTCATCATCGCTACGCTACACCACGAATGATACGTGAGGCCATAAAGCTAGATAGACATAGAAATTATATAAACTGAGACGATGGTTTTACACTTAGTAAAATTTGGACTCCTGTGATTCACGGTCTAAAACATCAAAACCACCGATCGTCAGCCGATCACGCGCCGCTGACTCAAAGCGCATTGGACTTGAACAAACAATCAATGATACGCCGTTCTGCACGGCTGGCACAGAGGAGTATGAATACCTCCACGCCGTCTTTCAGCTATTAGAGCAACTTTGACTCTGATGATGCAAGCTTCAATATCTTACGAAATGTTAGTCTATGTGGGTCAAACAGTAAAAAGACTGTAATAACATGGACCAAATCATAGGTGGCGTGTAAGAGTTCACGAGCCATCAAAGAACATATCCTTCACGCAAACCCTTGCTTGAGTTCACAAGATGTTGGTCACATTAAGCCAAAAAAATTTTTGTGTTTATCTACAAAGACGACGCGGTCTAAGCCGAGATTTAATTCTGACATTGACAATTCGAGTACCCGTGAAAGCTTCAAACATTATAAAACATATATTATTAATAAAAACTTATTTGGTTTTCACTGATAATTACACGAGAGCTTTTTTTGTCGAAGTAAACTTGACATTTTAATGAGAATTTTGTTGCTTGGAAATTTAACGAAAAAAAAACTGTCTCTGAAAAAATTACGAGTCCGAAGGACGAGTAATTTTTTCTGGCAGTTTTTTGAGTTGAATTGGCTAAAGGCAAGGAAACTCGAACTATAAATGTTAAGTTTTCTTCAATAAAAAAAAAGCTTGAGTATAATTCGGTACGACAATTTAATGAATACATATTTAATTTACATATTAGGTAATTTAGAAGTTACTATGTTAACAAACAAGGCAAAAATTATTTTATTTATTTAACGTTTTAAAAGTTAGGTTCCGTTTTGTCGCTGGAAAAGTTAAGGCAAACTTTTCCCGCTGTCATAGTGACAAAAAAATTGCGGCTTAATGGATTTTTAGTGTATGCATTAAATTGTCAATTACATTTTTTAAACAAAGATACAAGCAATAAATACCTACAAAAATAATTTATAGCACCCATGTTACGAGAATTCTCGTTACAGAGATCACCTTGCTGTTTGATGACTGTTTTACACAGACGAAACATTCTGTGAATCGCTTTCTCGAGATATGTGGTCGTTATTTTGTCATTCTTCTAGAATGCGCAGAAGTTAGTTGCACTCGTCGATAGCTGAATAGATAGTGCTTTACTTAACCTTTCATATAGTATTGGCTTTATGGGATTCAAATTCATGATGTGGTCAAATCATAACGTTGGTTTTTGTCTAAAACTCTCCTACGCAGATTTGACATAAGTATGTTGGAATCATTATCCTGTTACAAAATGAATCCCTCTCCAATAATGTCAATGCAAGCTGTTATGACATGCTTTTCTAATATTTATTTGTATTTTTTGTACTCCTAATTTCATTAATACATACAATATCTCCAACACTAGCCACCAAAGCACCCCGATCAAACAATCTTCGCCGTGAACCAAATACCATAAATTTACTTTCATCTGTAAAGGTAGAACATGGATTATCGAGGTTAGTTGGGACCAACGTTTTCACAGAGAATTAAAAATTAAGCTATAAATAATGCATAAAGACATGTTACAATACAATAAAAAATAAACCTGCCTGATTATTGCAATTTTTTGTTAAGTTGCTTATTCAACCTCTATAGGTTTTTCCTTTGGATTCATGTGGAAAATCCTATGCGCTAATTATCGTAGTCCAAAAAGAACCAAATTATTTTCACAATATTTTGAAAGTATTAAATTATACCTACAATCATGAGAACAAAACTGCTTTTCTACGAAATACGAAATGCATGCCTTAAATAATCTTTGTAACGGTACCCTACACTCTACTGTACTATTACTTTATATTGCCCTGGGTCGCTAGCTTATTCAGTCGGTGAGGTATGAGACTATATTACTATCGTCAGTGCAACTAAGGGAAAGTTAATATTGTTTGGGATTGGTCGTTGTCACCTGGAATGTTGTACTTACACATTCAAATACTATCAGCAAGAAAAACCCAACAGTTTACATAAACACATATATAATATGTAAGAAAAATAGAAACACAACAAAATACATATCAAAAATACACAATAAAACGGTGGCGTGCTACATCTATGAAAATTTCTTAAATAGATCGTTAAAGTTCAGCTATCAATGCAAAGTCAAATACCACGAAATGTAATGGAACAATGGCACAAATAAACTAGGCGAAGTTGTCCATTCTATAAATGCGCTGATGCTGGGAGCGCTAAACTATGAACGCCGAGTCAGCAAATGACGCGATAACTGCCTACTGGTTGCAGGTGCTTCTCCGTTATCTGGACCGCAAACACACTGCCCACGATCTCGCTATTATTCATTAAAACAATTTCCAAAAATGTTGTAACCGCTTCCTTATTTCGTATCAGGATTTCAAGTAGGAACTAACCTTGTTTTAAGATTTCCGGCAAATAACCGGGAACAGCGCTGTGTGCCTCCTTGAGGTCAAAATTGCAACTTGGAGCGGTGTCAAATGAGGAGGCTAGAGATGCAACAGCGTCGGCTGCTTGAAAACACAAACCTCCACAGACCCTTTTTAAATCAGGCGTCGCGTCCCTGGAATTTCTAGGACGCGACCTGTGAGCAGCTAGCGGGTCGTTTTTCGACTACTTTCTGCGCTCAATTCCACACCCTCGCATCGTTCTAATTTTAAATCCGCTGTCTTGCAATTCTTCTACACTCTGCGAACTCGGGTATACTCATAATGCGTGGCCGCGTAATACAGCGCCACTTCTTATACTACGTGCTACTTGGTTAAGACATTATAACACATGCGGTTAAGCTGTATTACTAATAGTGTATATAAGAAAAAGATATGAACTATATAAATACAGGTGGCACGAATTGGTCCGTTTTATCTTGGTATTGAATATGTAGCTTACGAAGTAGGGTTCGTTTTTATATTCGTATTATAACCACGGTGCTTAAATAAACAGTAGACATCAAATTCCCGTCTAAAAATGTTATACATTTCAATCGCATCGATAATTGGTTCCCGAATAATTGAATCTTTCAGGGCACGGTTAAACCGCCCCACGGTTAATGCGCTCCCGGATAATTCAGGTTCAACTGTAACTTCTTCCATTCTGGTACAGTTTAATTTGCACATGGCTTGGCCCTATCGAGTCTTAGTTTCTTATTTTTAAAATTAGCAATTACTTTCTCATTGCTATTCTCCAGTACAATCCTGCAGCGTTTAAACACTTTCTTTTTGGAATATATTTTTTCAACATTGAATAAATTTCGTCCTTCTGCCGTCAGCAGCAAGACGTAGGTTTCGTTTTGAACTGGTATCTTCAACTTGTTTTGAAACTTCTGTTATTTTTCGGAGTCCTGTCTGTCGCTTATTTTTTAACTCCGTTTGTCAAGTAACAGTTCGTACAGTAGGCCACTCAAACATTTTATACTGATCAACCATTGTCCTTGGCGATTTACCATATGCGTGTAGCGCCACAATCGAGGCTCCTAGTTTTTTTTTCCTTTTTTTCATGCTAATAAATAATCCTTATTCCTCATTGCAGCAAACTTGGTATGTATCACTTTCGCTGTTTCTAAAGTTTGTTGAATAATAATTGCCAACGTATCAACATAAAACCCGTGTGGGGATTTGCCAGTTACCTCCATCGGGTGCGTCCCCATGGGAATTGGGGGAAGCTCGCTGGCTCTGCAAGCCAGCAGAGTCGGAGAGTAGTGAGGAAATAAAATACTCACCGTGAAACAAAAACTGGCCCGGTCCTCCAGGTTGGGGGTTGAGGCATTGGACTGGTTCTCCAGTACTCGTAAAAGAGATAAATTACCAAAAAGCCTAAACAAAGCCTCGGAGCTTCGGACGGATCTTTAAGCAGACGGACACAGCAAAGGAAACGGTTAATGAAACTGGCAACGTGGAATGTACAAGGTATCAAACAAAATAGCCCAGACATATTAGATTAAATTTTACCAAAACATAGAAATAAATAATGTTAATCTAAAAATCAGTAGGAATATTTTATATTGGTGTGCTGAACAACATACCAAAAGTCCTAAAGCGAAATATGCCGGCTTCATGTAATTTTTGACAAAAGAAAATAAAAAAAAGTGTTTTCCTTAATAATAACGCATATAATTTGCCATTGACCTCTATGGATGTAATGGTAATTACCAACTGAGTTCATATTTTTTTAATTGAAATATATTATGTTCTTTGACAAATTCTGCTTACCGCAGAATGATCGAAGGGCGTAACAACGTGGCTAAACTATAAATCAGTGCGTGTCTACAGCTGACTGCACTTGCATTACTGTGTAACTTATACGCGCGTGGTTTTTTGTGATGTTATTGATATAAATTGGTGATAATAATGGAAAACATTTGTATAATAGGTGAATGAAAATTTGGCTGCTTCGATGAAATAATAAGGTTGTGGAGATAGATAGCCAAAAAGTTTATTGTAGTAGGTATAAAAAATCTGATTGTCCCTTAAGGTCCAAACGTCATACATGTGAAGGTTGATAAAATATTTTACGTTTCGCCACTTTAGATGGCTTCATCAGAAATTATTGACAAGTGATATAACAAAATGGCTTCCATAAAAGTTTATAATAATTGCAAATTTTGTTATCAATTATTATAAACTTTTATGGAAGCCATTTTGTTATATCACTTGTCAATAATTTCTGATGAAGCCATCTAAAGTGGCGAAACGTAAAATATTTTATCAACCTTCACATGTATGACGTTTGGACCTTAAGGGACAATCAGATTTTTTATACCTACTACAATAAACTTTTTGGCTATCTATCTCCACAACCTTATTAGGAAAACATTTGTTTTTACTGTAATAAACTACTTAGTGAAGGAAAGTATGTGGTGGTAGGCAAATATTTATTTAAAAGGTTATAAACAAAATCAGTTTTATGATTCAGATGTGTCATTGTCTGCACCTAAACTTTCAACAGATATGGCGATCGAACAGTCTTTGATGCGCCTTTGAAAAGTTCAGGGAGGTCTCACTCATGGCCGTGGTATATCTGATAGTCAGCTAGCATATTTCGTGCTCTCTTTTCGTGGATGTCTTAAAATTTGTAGTTCCGTTGAACTGACTGGTATTACTAGAACTTCAACAAAACAACACGTTGAACTTAGAGATTCAAGAAGATCAGTGGATGCAAAATATTTGAACCTTTTTATAAATTGGCTGTCGACCCGCTCTCCTAGGCAGGAATGTAGTTCCTTGCGGTCTTTATCATCTGGGTTTGTTGGAGATCAAACTATTAATTGTCATAATGCAATGGAATTAGGCAACCATGCGATGAAGGCAGTATTCGGTTGCAGTTCTCCGACATGAAGCTATCAAGAAAAAAGTGAACTGTTGCAGATGGTATCCTGTGGGTGTAAATCTGAATGCGGGGCTCGGTGTTCCTGTAGAACTGCAGGCCTTGCTTGTTCAATAATGTGCATAAATTGCAGGGGTCGAAGCTGCAGTTACGATACTCCAGTAAATGAAGTTGAAGTCGACGATGATCAAGACGAAATATACGTAAGTAAGCAAGCATATTATACTTAAAACGAAAGAAAGGAAAACAAGATTTAATTTGTTTTAGGTTCCGGTTCTACTCATTTTGTGGACACTAAGTTTTCGAGTTTTATTCTAAAATAAAAATATATTGTATGTAAAATTTTTTTAAATTTTGCTTTTACCTTTTTTGACCTTTTTCCAAACACTAAATAAGCTTCTGGTGGAACAAAGATCCATATATATAATAGAGGCTTGTCTGGGACGCTGTTTTGTGTGTCCGGGACGCTGTTTCAGCATCCAAACCGTAAGAGATAGAGAAAAAGTTATATGTTTGTAATGGTCATGTCAGGTTAGGAACCGAATTTCAGTCACGTGACACTTCCGGTTTTCGAGAAATCACGTGATTTCCGTCCGTCCGGGACGCTGCTCCGTCCGGGACGCTGTTTCAGCAGCCAAACCGTAAGAGATAGAGAAAAAAGTTATGAAAGTTATTTTTTTGGAATGGTCATGTCAGGTCAGAAACCGAATTTCAATCACGTGACAATTCCGGCTTTCGATAAATCACGTGATTTCTCGAAAACGCGTTCTATTTGAAAAACGGTTTTTTTTGTTTTATTAAATGAGACATTTGTCTCACTGGTTGCTAGTTATTATTATTATTGTATACATGTATGATATAAAATACATGAATAGTGAGATATATATACCTATTAAGTTATATATTGATGGCAAAACACGATATGTATAATAATATCCTGTATAAACCCGAAATACCCGCCTATGCCTTTTTTCATCATGAAGCCGACATAGGACCGCTTAGGACTTTTGGTATGTTGTTCAGTACACTAAATAGAATATTTCTACCAATTTTCAGATTTACATTATTTTTTTCAAGGTCAAACCCTAATATGTCTGGGCTAAAAGATCGACATCATCGTATCGGAACTGGAAGAACTGGATATAGATATTATAGCGCTGACAGAAACTAAGAAAAAGGGAAGTGGTTCCAACACTATTGGAAAATATGTCCACATATTTACTGGGGTTCCTAAGGAAAGAAGAGCAGCCAGAGGAGTATCTTTACTTATACGAAAAGACCTCAAGCATAACATCACTGACTGGGAAGCAATTGACGAGAACATTCTAAAAATGAATATTAAATTGCATGGACATAATATCACAGTAATAGCTGCCTACGCCCCGTCGGATGACGAAAGAATCGCTACGAAACAAGAGTTCTTCGAAAAAATTGACGAAACTTTAACAGGAATAGGTAATAACAGAGAAGTGATCATGCTTGGGGATTTCAATAGTAGAACTGGGCGTGAAAAAAATAGTAATGTAGTGGGTCCGTTTGGAGAAGAGACAGTCAACGACCATGGCCGAAGTTTAATACATTTATGCGAAACTCATAATCTAAGAATTAATAATGGCTTTTACAAACATAAAGACATTCATCGGTATACCTGGACCCAAAATACACGTAATTTGAAAACAATCATTGACTATGTCATCAGTGAACAGAAAACTGAATTGCAATGGAATGATGTACGAATTTTGCGAGGGGTTACGTGTGGATCCGACCACTATCTTGTAAGGGCTAAAGTGGTATTCCCTTTCAAAAAAGTCAACAAAGATATAGAGGCTGAAAAATTCGATAATTTAGAAACAATTGAACTCCCCAAATACAACTTAGATAGCTTTGTGAATGAAAGTACGAAACAATTATATCAACGACGATTAGACGAGAAACTGATAAATGCACAAACCTCAAGAGATATATGAAAACATTATTACAAGCTTACATGAATCAGCAAAAGAGGCAATCGGAACACAGAAAAACAAAATAAGCAAAAAAGTATGGTGGAGCGACGAAATTGAAATGTTGGTTCAACAGAAAAGACAGAACTACTTGAAGTGGCTGAACACAAAAAACGAGGAAGATCAACAAGCTTATAAAGAAATCAAGAAACAACTCAGAAGGGCAATAAATGCAGAGAATAACAGAGTATGGGACAAAAAGTGCCAGGAAATAAGTACATACATAGGTGGAAGAAAATGCTCAGAAGTATGGAGTTTCATAGGAAATTTTAAAAACCCGGGGAAAGATAGAGCCCACATACAAACTATTAAACCAGCAGTATGGAATGAACACTACAAGAAGCTGCTACAGGAGACAAGACAAGAATACCTTAACGAATCTACAATACAAGGGATACACATACAAGGGGAAGAAGTGAAGATTCAGATAGATACAGTGAAAAGAGCTGTTATGGGCCTGAAAAACGGTAAAGCTAGTGGACCAGAAGGGATATATGCCGAAATGTTGAAGAATGGAACAGAAAAACTGTTTGAAATGATAACATATATAATCAACCAATGTTTAAACGGACATCCGGTTCCGGAACAATGGAAAGTAGCATATATCTCTTCAATTTACAAGAAAGGAGATAAAAAGAAGTGTAATAATTATAGGGGAATATCAGTAACTGGCACAATGAGTAGACTTTATGGGAAGGTATTACGAGATCTGATTGAAAATGATATTAAAGAGAACGAAGAAGAAGAACAAAGCGGTTTTCGTGCTGGGAGATCATGCACTGACAATGTCTTCTGTCTGAAACAAATCATAGAAAAGAGGACCGCTAGAAACATAGAAACCCACATTACATTCGTAGACCTCCAAAACGCATACGATACAGTTCCCATTTCTAAACTGTGGGAAGTATTAGAACATTCAAACATCAATCATACATATATACATGCTCTGAAAGAACTATATAAAGACTCAAAATCTCAAGTAAAGATAGGTAGATACGCCACGCAAAAGTTTTTGGTTAACAAGGGACTGAGACAGGGGTGTTGCGTCTCCCCAACCCTTTTTAAAATATACGTAGCAGCAGCCCTGAAAAAGTGGAAGAGGAAGGTTCATGGCATGGGTATTGAACTTAATAACAACTGCATGTACACCTTACAATTCGCCGACGATCAGGTTGTTATAGCAAATGATAAAGATGACATGCAATACATGATGCGAAAACTGATAGAAGAATACGAAGAATGGGGGCTATCAGTCAATGTCGAAAAAACACAGTACTTATGCATAGGAAAGGAATCTAGTACATTAGATCTTGAAAACGGGCAAGAAATCTCTAACTGCCAGAACTACGTCTATTTGGGTGTTACATTCGATGATTCTGGTACTGATTCGAGAGAGATAGAAAAGCGAATTGTACAAGCAAGGAAAATTATTACATGTCTCAATAGTATATTCTGGAGTAAAGAAATAACAAAGAGAAGAAAGTTTAATATTTATGAAACTATGGTTAAAAGCACTCTTCTGTATGGCGCTGAAACTTGGAGGATAACGGAAAAATATAAAGCAAAACTGGAAGCAGTAGAAATGGATGCGATTAGAAGATCTTTATGTATTTCAAGAACAAGTCACATTAGAAACGATGTAGTAAAACAACAGATGGGGATTGAAGGAAATATAGTAACCGACATAGACAACAAACAGTTAACATGGTATGGCCACGTACAGCGTATGCCGGAAACAAGACTACCTAAACAAGTTTTAGAATGGCAACCAACTGGACGTCGGAGAAGAGGTAGACCCCGGTTGGAGTGGCAAAAAACGATACATAAATCGATGAGCGATAGAAACTTAACACCAGAAGACTGCGAAGACAGAAGAGGATGGAGAATAGGCGTCGGACAACGTCGTAAGACGTTCCAAACCGGCTTATATATATATTTATTTATTTATTTAATTCGCACTCAGCCAACAGCCGTTAGGCCAATTATAGGCGTCGCTGTGCATATATCAACATAAAGTCCTTACTCACAGCTAACTAAGAAATTTGTAAATAAACCTGCATTATTTATTTATACCGGGTGTCCATTCTCAAAGTCGAACATAGGCAATTAACATTAGTGCATTTATTCGTTTTTCATTGAAATAATTCATTTTTCTGTAGATAAGTTTAACACACGTTGACAGAAAATACCTGATTTACACCAACTAATTACCAATTTTTTTGACAAATGCTATCGAACTTGAAAAGCAAGGCATGGCATATTTAAAAATTCCCAAGTTTTAAATTAGTATTTTAAAATAAAAACCACATCTTGAATATTATTATTGGTATCATTTGATGCGTAATAATTTTATCTTTCTATTGATACCATTACTTTCCCTGTAAGTTGAATTGGCGAGCAGGAAAAGGCAAAAACGTTCAATACAATGTTAATCGCCTATGTTCGATTTTGAGAACGGACACCCGGTATATCACCACACTTGTTATCATTATGCAAGAAGAATAAAGCGGAAAAGGTTTAAAAATAATTGCCTATAGACTCCTAATTAACATAGTCAATACTCCTAAAAAAATTTTTGGTCAAGCTAAACTGGAACAAAAGAAAGTAGTTAACTGTAACTGTTATTACATCGAATATGGTCTTTACAGGCCTTTAGAAATGCAACAGCAGCAGGATTTTTCTTGCCAAGATACATTACTGGTAAATTGATCTTCCCACGTGAATCCAGTAGGGGCAGTAGGGTAAGAAAAACTGTGTAACTATGTCAACACGGTCTGCCTTCCTAGCACATTGCGAAAACATAGCCTCCCCTCTCCTTTTTCCAGTTCCTCTCACATTTCAATGCATTTACTAAAATATAAATTATATTACAGTTGACCACAAACGCGTTTCAAGTGCTTTCCGACATGGACTCCTTCATAAAAAACTTATATCGCCCGGGCAACCAAAAACATACCTGTCCCTGCTTATCACTGAAGGACATTATGAAGTTTACACTTGCACTGCTGAAAGAAACAAGGCCGAATTTGCCGAAAGAGAGACTGCAGGATACGGCCGATAGACTTATCACCACCGCACGTATCGAGCTGCAGAAGGAAAAAAAGGTAGCCCATGCCAGGAAAAACCTCTTCCGAAGAGTAACGATAGGAAGGAAATCAAGTGAATGTGCTGAAAAACGACGTGATGGGATCAATTTGCTTGCAGGTGCGTGGTTATGCAGAATTTGTACTTTTGATTGTTGCTTGTTGCAGACTGATTTGATTGTAAACATGCATATGCTAAAATAATGTCAAATTCACCTTATCTTATTCAAAGACATGTATTACTTCTTTTGTGGCTTTTCTAATCGCATTATACAGCGTTTGATATCATAATCATGAATTTGATTAAGAGGATATTTTAAATCCATATCAACGATTTTTAATATTTCGACAATAATTATTCTTTATGTTTTTGCGACTGCGTTGGTTTAATTTGCTGATTCGTTCTTTTCGAAACCTTCAAATGCTTCAAATTCTTTAATTTAGGTCGTTTGTATTTGAGATGCATACTATAAATCTAACTGATTTTAATCAATCAAGTTATACTAACTGTTTGTGTTAAAGTAGAACTCTCTATTCAGCTAAAATCCAGTTTTGCTTATCCTAAAATGATTTCTTGCTAAAGTACAGTTCGTGTTTAATATTTATAGGCAACTATTTTTCAACTTAACTGCCACTCACAAGTATTTGTGCGTATTAGTAGATTTTCCTATTGGCCTTGAACAAGAAAATTTGCTCCATCAATAAATCTTGATTTAACTGAAATGTCACAATTTAAGCATACGGTTATTTAGAAAAAGTTAAATCGGTTATTATGTTAGTTATAAATTAGTGACTATATATATATGATATGTCAATCCTGTAATAGTATATTACGCAACAAGTTTAGAAAAGTGAAGTTTTACGCAACAAGTATGGCTGGTTTGAGTACGAGCGTTAGCGAGTACTAGAATAGCCATACGAGTTCAGTAAAACCACTTTTCTAACACGTTTCGTGTACTATTTTAGGGCACTTCATGTAGAAATGTGTAACTAGATTTTTATATAAATGTGACATTAAATGTCAAAACATAACCAAGCTAAGCAAAACTCGTTTTTATGTACTGGAGCACAATAATCAGTTCCACTTGATGTTATGCATTAGCAGTACCGAAGTGTATTGTTGGTGACACTCTAAGTCTATGTCAAACTCGAGTTTAGCAGGTTAAATTTTGCGTCAGACTGACGCAAAACATAACCTGTCAACCTCGAAGTTGACATAGACTTACAGTGTCACCAACAATACCAGTACTGCCAAACGTAAAACGAATTGTCGTTGCTATGCTGTAAAGTACCACATTACTAAACGATTTTGTATGTAGAAATGTAGTACACCGTATGAAATGCGATTTTTCAAATTCAATTCTGAATCTGACCTAGGCAATCGCTTTTTACAAACACAAATTTTAAATATCATAATTTGTATGAAACAGTATGCATATAAATAAATGCCCCAATACATCTAAAAAATAAAGTGTGGCCGTCACACAACTTTCTTTTACTGCGTAATTCACACACAGTTAACAGTGACAATGACGTGAAACATATATATCCCCAAAATAAATGTTATTTTTTCTATAGCAAATGTTAAAGTGTATTGTAATCGACTCAAAACAAAGGTCAAGTGATACTTTAACAGCAAGGGTAGATAAAGTAGCACTTTAACATCAACTTTTATTTAAATTAAATATTACAGCTTCGTATTATCTTAGCAACCCAATATAGCTACTGAGATTTTAAAATGTGATTGACTTTCCTTATTTTCTTTTGAAATTGTTAATGTCCTTGCTATAGAAAAAGAAAATGTATTATACACGACTATAAAGTTATTACTATCCACTCTTGAATCATTAACGTCTCGACTTCGTCTCGACGATTAACTCGTGAATAAAATTTAACTTTATCGTCTTGTGTAATAAATTACTATTTTGCTCTCAGAAGACATAAATCTGTATATTTTAACAACACTTACTAATTTTTACCTGTTTTTTAAATGGAATGAAAAAAAATTGAAAATTATTTCAAAAATTACACATTTTATAAATGTTCTAGACAATTACGTAATATACCTATAACATTATTATAAAAAACATTATTCGCATTATTAATTTTTCAACTTTTCGGGAGGGGTTCGATTCCCGGCAACTACAGAAAGATTTAAAAAATTATACTCTCCCCGGCTAGGCATTACGCTGTAACACCTGTGGTAGTCGTTAACCCGTAACAAGGAAACTTATCCTTCATTTCGACGGGCAAGGCAAGGCTACCCGACTTACGAGTAAAGAGGATCATAGAATAGTACGAGCGGCGGTGACACTAAGTCTAGTGTGATAAAACTTTTCAATGTCATATATATAATTTGTTAGGTCATTGATGAGGAATCACAAAATGGCAGTGCTGCCACGTGTGGACCGAACGGCACTATAAAAATTTATAAAATTTTTTTTTTTAATATCTAGTATCATAAAACTTCAGGATTCTGATTGTTTCTCAGATCCTATTTTCTAGTATTATCGAACTTCATACAAATTCAAACGTTATCTGAAAGATTATCAATTTCTGTGTAAGAAAATCCACTGCTGCCTTTTCCAGAAATTGAAGAAAAAGGCGGCAGCAGCTTTTGAAAGTCGCGATTATCGCAACCGAATTTCGCGTGTTCATTCGGTTTTATCGGCATTAATCCGGTTTTTTTTCGATTTGTACTAATGAAATACGCGTGACATTGTAAATTGTAATACATTTTTCCGCCAATCGTACTAGAACTGACACATTACTGACAACATTTTGTGGAGCAAAGTCAAACATTCCATTACACCAGCCGTTGCTAGGTAATTTACAATAAAACTACAGGAATAATATTCCCGGCCTAGGCAGGGAATATTTACTTCGACACGAAGTGTACGAAGTATTGAAATTCCCTCATATCGAAAACCACTCTGAGTCAAATATCTCTAAAATTCGAGCCAACCGACTAATGAACCCACTATATCAAATCTCCGTCTCGGCTGTGCGGATCTTTTGGTGAAGACCCCAGCCCACTAGATCCCTCCTCCATATTGGGGGGTGCCTAAAAGTGCTGTGCGGGGGATGTATGTTCGTATGTGTACACGATTCCGGTCGCCAGGAACCTTCCTGAAGTCTTGGATCGTTTTCATACGATAGGTCCTCCGAAAATGAAGGCAACATCAACATTTGAGCTATGGTCGTCGGCAAAAAAAAATTTTTTTTGTTTTTTTTTTTAATAAATAACTGGTTCATAGCATTTCATTGTATTAGCGAAACGGAGTGATGCTGAGTATCGAAGTATTCTTGGAAAGCACGGAAGGGCGCTTTTCTTGGGTGGGGGGTACCGTATATTTTTCGAATGTAATTATTGATGACTAGTGAGTCACCCGAACTACGCTTCGGTTCGCTAATTGAACAGAGATTTCATTAATATGAATTAAAAAAACGGATGAGAGAGATTCCCTCTCCAAGGGGGCCCTTGGGGCTCCGACCCTCTCCAAAGGAGCCCTCGGGGCTCCGTCTCTCTCCAAGGGAGCCCTCGGGGCTCCGCCCCTCTTCAAGGAGACCCTCGGGGCTCCAACCCTCTGCAAGGGGGCCCTCGGGGCTTCGCCCCTCTCCAAGGAAACCCTCGGGGTTCTGACCCTCTCCAAGGGGGCACTCGGGGCTCCAACCCTCTCCAAGGGGGCCCTGGGGGCTCCGCCCCTTCAAGGAAACCTTCCAAGGGGGCCCTCGGGGCTCCGCCCCTTCAAGGAAACCTTCCAAGAAAGCCCTCGGGGCTCCGACCCTCTCCAAGGGGGGCCCGTGGGGCACCGCCTCTTTCCAAGGGAGCCTTCGGGGCTCCGCCCCTCTCCAAGAAAGCCCTTGGGGCTCCAACCCTCTCCAAGGGGGCTCGCGGGGCTCCGCCCCTCGAGGCGCATTCACTCAATTAGGGACATGGCGTCTGTAATTGTCGTGACGAACACGCACGTTTGGATCGTTCTCCTTTAAAAAGACAAGTTTTCTTAATTTTTTAATTACTCGTATCGATTGGCGGAAAAATAGTATGTGTATCTTGGACGAAAAGCAACATTCCCAGACTCCTGTGTCAGAGTCGTCTGGGAATGTTACGCTTTTCGTCCTAGATACACAATATACTATTCTATTGCGTTGATTGTTTAAACAAATGAAATTGTATTTTTTATGTGATATTTTTCGAATTTTCCTTATTTCTCTTGTTTTTTTTTAAATATTTTCCAAGCCTTTGATTCCAATTGAGAATGAATTAGTTCTATCTATATTAGATTCTATCAATTATTCCAAGTTCATTGATTTTTGGGCCGCTTTTATAGGTCTTTTCGCGTTTTTCACAGCACGTACGAATCCGTTTCGCAGTTTTATTGAAACATGTCATTTATTTATCAGTACAGGGATTGTTTGAACAAATTAGAAGTATTTAACTTGGAACATAAAGATTTTTGAGCTATTTTTAAGCAGCAATTGAGTCTGCGGCGTTGATTTATTTCACCCTGTAAGAGAATGGAAGCGTATTTAAATAAGTAATAGTCTTGTTTTGTAAAAACGAATTTAATTTCTTTCTAGATTTATGCATACAAATGTTGGTTTATAAAAAACACAAAGATTATGCAAAGTTCGCGATGAATTATTACCGAAGCAATTTGCCCATTTAGTAAATTTGGTATTATATTAAAAGTTAAAATTACATGAGTAGCTAACAATTAAACCATCGAAGCAACTTATCACTAGTTTTCGTGGTCAGAATCAAAAGTTTCTGCGTCAAATTCTTTGTCATCTTCGTCGTTGTTATCTCTTGCCAAATATAGTACATCGTCAACGAAACAAAGCATTTTTTGAAGAAGTAAAATACGTTGAGATTAGAAAAAAGGACAGCGATGCGACCGTTACTGACTGCTTCTCAAACGAAAGTGAGCATAAAGCATACCAACTACCGACGAATGGGCTTTGTAGGTCCTTTTGCTACCCTCTAGCCAATCAGAATGTGCCACTCGAGAATAGCACAGCCGGGGTCCTACAAAGTAAGTTGGTAAAATAAATCCACGCCGCAGACACAATTTCTGCTTTAAAATAGCTCAAAAATTTTTGTTCCCAGTAAAATACTTCTAATTTGTTCAAACAATCCCTGTCGTGACAAATAAATGGCATGAATAAAAAAAAATGCGAAACGGATTCGTACTTGCTGTGAAAAACACGAAAAGACCTAAAAAAGCGGCCCAAAAATCAATGACTCTGGAATAATTGATAGAATCAAATTTGTTTAAACAATGATCGCAAGTATTGTTTCAACGAATAGAATTAATTTATTCTCAATTGGAATTAAATGCATGGAAACTATGAAAAAAAAACATGAAAAATATGGAAAAATTGAAAAATATTACATAAAAATGGAATTTCATTTGTTTAAACAATCAACAACATTGAGAATTTATTGGAAATTACGATGTCAGCGTATTTCATTAGTACAAATGGAAAAAAACGGATTAATGCTGATAAAACTGAATGGACACGCGAAATTCGGTTGCTATAATCGCGACCTTCAAATGCTGCTGCCGCCATTTTCTTCACTTTCTGGAAAAGGCAGCAGCGGTTTTTCTTACACAGAAATTGATAATCTTTCAGAGAACGTTTGAATTTGTATGAAGTTCGATGATACTAGAAAATAGGATCCGAGGGATCACTTATCTCCCTGCTGCCGCTGATAAGAGTTCGCTCGGGGAGTGGCAGCACTGTTTTTTCTTAAAGCCCTACCCCTTCCCTGTCTCGAGGAACAATCAGAATCCTGAAGTTTTATGATACTAGATATTGAAAAAAAAACTTTTTTTTTATAATTTTTTATAGTGCCGTTCGGTCCACACGTGGCAGCACTGCCATTTTGTGTTTCCCCATCAATGACCTAACAAATTATATATATGACATTGAAAAGTTTTATCACACTAGACTTAGTGTCACCGCCGCTCAGACTAGAACCACACACAACTTTGTGGAAGTAAACAGGTCTAATGTAAGAGAATTAAGATTTTTTTCAAAAACATAAGTAACGAAATTTTGGAAAAAAAGCTTTTGCTATTATTTATAAACTACATATTTTACGAATGTATAAATTTAATTTTGCGATTTTTTCGAAAACATAAGTAAGAAAGTTAATGAAAAAGATATTCTGCAGTTATTTAAAAAACTACGTATTTTACAAACCTTAAAGGCAATAACATAAACAAAAAAAAAGTTATTTCTATCCACTCTTGAATCATTAACGTCTCGACTTCGTCTCGACATTAAACGATTCACTCGTGGATAAAATTTAACTTTCTCGTCTTGTATAATAAATTACTATTATTTGGTAAAATGCAGTTTATTTCATTTACTTACTGCTTTATATTCTCAGATCTGGCATTTAGCTTTTGAAACTGTATACACCTACATACCAGCTCATACTTTGCTGGTAGTTGGCAAATGGATTTTGCCCCACCAATATCTTTCTTCCTCTCGTGCCGTATGCAGCTACTTCGTTAGAATAGGTTTCGCACAAACATATTTGACATGTTCGTTGGTTTATAGACAACCTTTACTTATTCATTATATTTTAATTAATAATACATTTATTTTTAGTACATACCAGTGTTTTATATTGGAAAAATTAAATTTTTACCTTATTATTTAAATTTTTCTAAGCTGGAGCCATTAAAAATTTTATTTTTTACACAAGGTTTTGTTGATATTTTTATAATTCCCTCTAAAACCTTGCATAGAATTCAATTTGATTATATTAAAATTACAGATTCCTGACTTAACAACTTCATGATATTAATTAACTGTTAGATGAGCGCGCTTTTAATTATTATGCATTATCAACCCTTTATACATCAAATATGTAAGAATTGCATTTATGTTTTATTTTTTCTAATAATATTTACTTCTACAAATAAAGCCTGACTAACAGAACAAATTTAGTTGAAAAATATTATCTTCAGCCAATATGAATTATATTTGCAATTAGCTAGTATCATTTATAAATTCAAATGTAAAATAAAATAATAACTATGATTCTGTCTTCATCATATTTGTTTTAGCTAATGGAAAGTCGATTTGCTAATGAAATGCCAATACCATTGAAGGAAATAGAATTTGGCTGATAAAACTGCGTTACTTAACTTAATATGCTGTTTAATTGCTTTATAATTAAGCTGCATGTTATTATATTTTATTTACCATTATCAAGACCATATCAATATCAATAACACTGCTGAAAAAAAATTATGCTTATTATTATTAATGTTTGAAATTTAAGAGAAATGTTTAAATTGAATTTTTTCAAAAACAACGAAATTTTTTAATTGAGTTTTTCAAAACTAGATATGTTACGAAAGTTATAGACATAAGAGTCAAGTACCACTCCAAGTTGCTAGATTTTAGGCAAAAGTTACTGAAATCGTCTAAGTTATATTAAATATGTAGATATAGATTTTGAGGCCAATCGATTAAATCGTCTAAACTGCAGAGAAAGATTACTGTATTTTACTTCCTAAAGAGATACATTGAATGTAAATTTGAATATAACAAAAAAGAATAAGTGAGATGCAGGTTAGAATCAAGTTACTGTGTGTGATTGTCAATAACGAAATGTAAAAATTTAATTTTTCATAAACCATGAAAAAAAAATTACGAAGTGAATAGTAGTAAATAAATTATTTCAATTATAATAATTATAATTACGGAAGAATTTAGCATGCGATTTTTTTCCAAACAGATAGAAATTAACATTTGCAACCAAGCCGACAAATAACTTACTTTAGATTATTGTAATACTAATTTCGATAGTTTCTGTAAACAAACAAATAGTAATAAAGTATCAAAAAATACAGGGGGGCTTTTTTTAATGTATGCTTGAAAATCCAGTTTCTACTCTTTCTACTCTTGGACTATCGTCCTCTAAGTGTAACGTATATTATTATCGGTGGTTACGCACAGTGGATCTAAATACATATAACACATAACTTTTATTTATGACTAATTTTACGATATTGAAGAGAGTAGAGGCACGCACTTTGTTGATTATGCTATAGATTTTGCAATATATTGATATGGTCTTGAAATGACAAAGCATTTTAAATAAAATATAATTAGCATACAGTTAATTGTAATACAAATAAAAATGGTTTTAAGTCTAACGGTACGGTTTTATGATTGAAAATTCTATTTTATACAATGGAATACACAATTTCTTCAGAAAATGTTGACTTTCCATTACTGAAACAAAGATCAGCCAGAAAGAATTATAGTTATTAATTCAATTACATTGAAATTGTAAACGATACCAGTTAATTGTCCATTCGTTGATTGCAAATGTAACGCAAATTTGGTTGATGACAGTAATTTTGAAGTAAGTGTTTATATTAGTCAGTTTTTATCTTCAAAAGTAAATATTATTAGAAAGGATAAAACATAAGCTTGTTTTGTATAAAATGCTTATTGTTGCACATTGTTACATAATAATAATGATTATATTAAAAATAAATACTGGTATCTGCTCAGAAAAAGTGTTCTTTATAAAATAAATGTGATCATCATAAGAAGTTTGGACTAAGAAATATGAGGGTGTTGGTGGTATGCTAGTAACATAACTAGCAGGCTTTGCTGACGGCGGTGCAAAGCAGACCATGCTGTAAATGCAAGTCCAGAATGTAAATGAAAAACAAAGATAATATTAAAAATACTAGATCTGAAAAAAAATCGAGAGATTTAAATGAACAAAACTACTAATCGAAAATTTTTCAAATTGGTGAAAGTAAGCTATAAATAAATTAAAGGTAAGCAAAGTTAACAATGTTTAAACAAAAAAGTTTATGAAACAATTTAAAAATAAACATTACATTAAACTGTATGTAAACATACAGTATTAATTAATTAAAATTAAATTTAAAACAAAATTTACTAACGATAATTGGATTAAACCTATAAACATTAAAAATACAGATGTATATCCAATAAATGTTAATTACCTCGTATTTATAGTATTATGTGTTTTATTTGTATATGTCCTAGATAAATGTCCGACGTAACCCAGCAAGATTGAAAGTCGAACAATTTATTTGTTTACAAATGCAGGCTAACCGTGGACCAAGAAAGGTAAGATATAATATAACGTGATAAAACCCTGACAGAAAATTATTCATATCAACAAAATAAAACTAAAGTCATAAACGGCGTAGCTAGCAATATTTATATGTTCTGGACAGATAAATTCATTACATGCTTGACATTTAGTGCAAGATTTTCTGTCGATATCCACCAACAATCGTTATATCTATCATGCTTTAAAACTACTTTATCTACTTTGCGTTCGTACTGAGGCTATTACGATACGGATTTGCGTATCGTAATAGACACAAAGCGATGCTATAATAAAAATATAAAAAAAATCATTTTTTTGCTTAAAAAAGTGGCAAAGTAGATAAAATACTGTATGATACCTCGTTTATAAGGCATTTTGTAGCACTTACTCCTTTAGGGCACTCCTCGCTTCGCTCGTCGTACCCTAAATCCGTGCGTGCTACAAAATGCTTCTTATAAAACTCGTATCATAATATACTATTATCTTCATCAGTGTTGTTATAGACTCTTAACCATATTAATTTTAGTATCGTTAAGAGCTTAATTAATGAATATTACCGCACTCTTTTTGTATAAAGAAATACATTGAACCAGAATTTATGATGGAGATAAAATATTGAACAATACACGTTTGCTTATGGCACTTAACGAGACTCGTTTGATTGCCACAAAACTCGGCTCACCGCCTCGTTTTTGGCAATCAAACTCGTGTCGTTAAGATACTCATAATCAAACATATGTCGTTAATATCTATTATCACTGCTGGTTCTGCTACCGCAAGTAAATTTAGTTTTCTTGTAACATTGGAAGCCATTGAAAGACTTTGAAATTTTTTAGTGGGATTATATCCCGACTGTTTCAGAAAAAACTGGCTATTAGGCAGTTTGTCAATGGTAGTTACACCTCTTTTTGGTCTTATTGTAATCAAGGAGTATACTCGTATTTCTTCCGTTCTGCTGAAGGAATTTTTTTATCGAGATGCATTAAGGACAAAAGTAACACAGTGTTATTTTTAGGGGTGTATGTTACCAAAATTAAAATATTCCAAAATAATATGGAATCTTAGGAGTTTTAGTTACAAAAAAATCTGGGAGACCTCTAATAATTATGTCTTACATACTATCAAACCGTCAAATAGGACTCATTATATTATTGGAAAATTTCTTGAGTTTGAACTGGCTCTGAATTGTTCCAGTGGTTTTAGGTAAAAATTACCTACAGCTGTACCCATAAGTAATAAACGTTAACATTTCTTTGTAAAAGAAGTACTCCAGAATAACCTACCAACATGATATATTTAATATTAATAGTAACTTAATTAAAACAAATGGGTCCAAGTGCACCAATATTTAATAGAAAGATTAAGATACACGATGGCTTCTAAAAAATATTTATTGCTTCTTCTGCTAGCTCAACTTGTGAATATTTTCACATTGCTATTCGATTGATTTCCTACATGTTTTACTAAATTTAATTAATTTACACTCTAAAAAACCTTTAGCATTATTTTTAGCAATAATTTCATATTGCAGTGCAAGTGCAGTACTAGGGAGTGCAAAATATCTCTTTTATTTTATAATATTTGTTCATTTAAATTGTTTTTTGGTTTTGTATTAACTACGTGAATATTATATAGTATGTTCTATAAATGGTTACTAACCAGTAAATCCTCTAACCTATCACAATCCACAATACTGAAATTGGAACTTACATTCAGTGTCATGAGCTAACATTTAGTATTTTTGTTTTTTAAACAGTGTTTTTATGTGTACCTTGAAGTAGTATAAAGGTCTACACTTTTATTTACCTACTTATAGCCATATACGTCAGTGTGTTGCTGTTCATTCAATTTTTCATAGGTACCATGGTTAATGGTAATAATAAATAAAAGAAAGCAAGGTTTCACCTGGAAAATATTATTGTTTTAAATAGTTCATAGTTCTAAATAGTAAAAAGTGCAGATATAAGTACATTTTGATTAAAAAATCACACTACATCTTTGCATACCATTTTTGATATCATATATCCAGCATATTATTAATTTTTGCTTATTTAATTTTCCCAGTGAACAGTGGAAAGCGATTATTATGTTATTAGCTGAAACAGCATAACCTCAAGCACTAAATTATATTCTTCCAACTCTTTTAAAAATGTTAGAAATGTAATCATATAATCAATATAATCAATTCCTATCTACCGGTACGGTGTAGGGATATTAGAAAAAGTAATTGAATACCAATTATGTATACGCCTGACTAAATACGGAATACGGTACGTTGAAACATCAAAAATGTAAATATAATTATTTTATTTTAAATCCATTCCAGCTAAGATGTACGTTCTTAAAGAGGGGGTGGGTGTTAGTTTTTCATAAAGCTAATAGTATATTTGTGTAAACAGTTAGTGTATATTATGCTGCAAGGTATTTTGCTTAATAAGTTCGCCTTGAATTTTGTAAAGTGTTTACATTCACCGTTAGAAACTATTCGAATAGGAATTTTCATTTGTTTAGTACTAGTTGGTTTTTTTTATACAAGGTGGCGCAAAATCAAGTCCCTGATTTATTTTTTGTATAACAGTACGGTTAATTAAAAAACACTCATTTTGTGAACCATAAATGTTTATTTGAACTTTGAAATGCTGTTATGCTACACACTAAAAATGGTATCAACCAAATGACTACCCCTAGCAGTAATGCAAGAGTGAGCTCTTTTTCGAGCATTTTTCATTATGATTATTTTTTCAGCAGTAACTCCACACCATACAGTAACTTTTGGCTCATGTAGCGGTAGCTCGTGAATAATTCGTGGTTTCTCACTACCCCAGAAACAGTAGTTTTGTTTATTCACAGCTCCATTCAGACAGAAATGGGCTTCGTCGCTCATTATGAATTTTTTTTGAAAAATTTGCAATTTGATTTTCAAGGTTCGCGATAGCATTACTGTACTGTATTCGCTTTTCAAAGTCTGCAGGCAGAAGTTTTTGAGTTACCTGTATTTTGTACAGAAATACGCGCAAGTCTTTCACCAAAATTCGCTGCAATGATATTCGAGAAATGGCTAATTGCGTGGATCGTTTTCTTGTTGAGGTTCTTGGCTTTTCCACCACATCTTCACGTACACGGTCTATGTTCTCCCTTGAACGAATTGTCCGAGGTCTGCCAGCAGGTGGTCTATCAGCAGTAGTCCCAGTTTGCTCAAATTGTGCAGCTAACCGCCGAAATGTCTTCGCCGATGGAGTCAGACATCTACCATACTCTCTACGATATTCTCGTTGAGATAAGATAATTGACGAATTGTTTACGTAAAAAATTTTTACAATTTCTGCGCGTTCTTGAGGCGTACCTATACCGATTCATAATGAATTTCCCAAGTGTCTACTTTTCAACTGACAAAGAAAATCTGACATATCTTAACTAATAACAAAGTTATAGCGACTTCTCATAGGGGACTTGATTTTGCGCCACCTTGTATATGCCTATTTTTGTCAAGGATAAACATCTGAGCTATATGCAAAGTTTTACTTTTATTTTGTCTAACGTTCTTGAGTTAAAGCAAAAATAGGCAAAATTAATTTTTTAAGGTGCTCGCCCTATATATATTTAACAGGAAGTAAATTCGGTTTCGAACCAGGTAGACACTTAATGGGCATGCAAAATATCATCTTCTTCCGACAAATAGCTTTTGAGCTATACCACCAACGGACGGACAGACACATAGACATACAGATGGACCCTGAAACGTGAAATTCTGAAAAAATCTCGGGAGGTAACTTTTTTACGATTAAACAGTGAAAACTATCTTCTCAATGCTTAGTAATGTAATGTAGTAGTAATATGGTAATGTAATCCATGTTCAATAGCATTGTGATGCAATTTTACAGTTAGTGTAAAATTACGAAGAATTATTGACACCTACGACAGAAAGATGTCCAACTGGTGTTTACGTGTACTTGAGTGAGAATTTTCGATTACACTTGCAACCAATGTACTTTATTTTTCTTTATCGGTAGCTCGTTTTCTAGATTCAGGTTCTTCATATTGAACGTGCAGTGTTCTCTTAAATATTTCACTGAGTCTATTAAAACTTATGCTTTATGACATTTGTGAAATTTATAAAAACTCAGTTTTTCAGAAATTAAACCGGTTATAACGGGAAGAAGCTGCGACATTCGCTCTTGTACTTTTCATCCCAACAAGAAGCCTATGTACTCCTTGATAGAATCTTATCTGTGTATTTGACTTTGGTATTTATTTTATATCAGTTATTTGTTTATTGATCACTTACAAGCATTTCCGAGACACTTTAGAAGCTTTATGTTTAATTAAACCAAGATTACTTCCTTAAAATGCTCGAACCATTTATATAAACTGATTCGAATGATATAATTTGTCAGGACATTTTCAAATGTACGGCTTTTAGAGTATTTTTCTAAGATTACGACCCCGCTTGTATAGTTATTTTTCATGTTTTTCCGCTTGAATGTAAATATATCGAGTTTTATGCAGGCTTTGGCTTCAGGCCCTTACACAGCTTCGGTCTGTCGCTGCACACGTGTGCTTTTTATAACCTCGCATCTATCGTAAACTTGCATACCAGCGTGTTTTCTAGCATTGAATATAAAACGCCAGTCCATAAGTGCGAGAGAGAGAGAGAATGAATGGTTTCGCCCAGTTTCCATCTGTCTGGGCGCGAGTTGCTACCGCCTCTTGCCGTTTTTCTGGGCTACGTGGCGTGTTTTTGTTTTTGTCAGTTGAGAGTTGGTCACGGACCTCGTTGGGTTGGTGTAACCAATTCTTAGAGTGTGGCTTCTTGCCGCTTTTGCGGCTGCGGTCGTGGGGGCGGCGTCTTACAGAGTGAGTTCTGTTAGGCGGCGTTTTACAGTGAGTGTTCCGAGACTTGAAGCGAGTGAATTGCAACGTTGTTGGTGCCCCGTCGTTATTGACATACGCTTCTCTGTTTTTCGTCGAGTGGGCGGACGGCTCGATGGAGCTTTCCGCCCAGTTCCGCAGTCTTGGGGCGCCGCCGGTCTTCAAGTTGGATTCGTTTCGACCGCCTCAGGTAAAGTTAAGTAATCATAATTGTACTAGTTAATGTCTGTAGTCCTATTTATGCACTGGCTAATGGGTATTACACCCCTTTTTGTTGTGCAGTGCGAGTGGATTCTCAATGTGCAGCGCCATATGCTAGCGCATTTTATTTGTGTACCAATTAATGTCTAAAATCACATTTATGTACTAACTAACGTTTGTCACACCCCTTTTTATCATGCAGTGCCAGTAAATTCTCAATGTACAGCGCCATATACTAGCGCACCTTATTTGTGTACTAATTGATGTTGGTAACCATATTTGTGTGTAAGAACAATAGACCTATTTGTTAAACGCTACCGCTGTATTTTCCTTGTGTTGCATGCCGAGTTTTAGGTTAAGCAGTTTGTAGTATATGATTGGTGTAAAGCGGAACCTGGACAAATTTGTGAGCGCCAAGGTAGGTTCGAACGCTCTAGCTGCCGGTTCCGGGAAGTTCCAAGGCTGCACTCATACCCTACCCCGTTTGACTTTTGGATTTCTGCCAAGTGTAACGTTGAAAGGTAGGCTCCCTTGCTTCTCTGTACCTCAGTGGGTTTACCTGTGCATTCTCGTTGATCTTGATGGAATCTTGGTGGCGCTAAATTTATTTAGATATGTTTACCGTTCATTAGGCCGTTGCCCGTGTGTTATCACGTGTCGGCCCACCCCTCGTTTCACTGAGTCTAGTCGGCACTTCTTGTTACGGGCTGGACAGCGGTCACATGTGAGTTACTTTTCCGATTTTGAGAGATATCGTACGCGCTAGTCGTCTATCTTTGTCGTGGCTTTTCGTATTAGCTGGCGCATTGTCGTAAACGTCGTTGTTGCCGCGTAACACATTTGATTGATTTCTATCTAATAGCCAAATGCATTCTTAAAACTATAAATTAATATCGATAATTTTGTAACAAAGGATAAATGAATTATTTTTTAAGCTAAGTAGATGATTGTAGACAGTTCTGAAATATTATTGTCCGCTGTCACAAAAACACATTTGTTTTACATAAAAATTGTTAATTATTTTTAGAATTTGTAGTTATTCGTCGGCATAAACTCTCAACATTTGAGTACAAAATTTAAAAATTACGAGGAAAATCACTTTTTAATAGGTTACTTTGTTTCAGAAACTCCTTCTCCAGGATGTTTGCCAATATGGACCTCGAAATCAAACTCCAAATTAAAACAATTAGATGTAAGTGTCTCACCGTTGTCGTTGAAGAATTCCCCAAATTCCATAAATGGCAATGGTATTTCAAATTCTTCATTTTCCAATCAATTACAACCAATGAAAAAATCCGCCAAGACAACTGCTGCTATTCGGAATGGGAATGAATATGCTTCAAGACACCTCCAAGCAAAATTGTCTGTTAGTGAATCGCCAGGTTTAAAAAGTTCTACTTTGTGTAAAAAAATCGATGGGACTATAAATTCTTTAACCAAATCGCCTGTAGCTCTGATCCAGAATAAAAATTTTGCGAGGGGAAGAGTAACTAATAACCAAGATAGATCTCCACTGCAGAAGCCCAATATACAGGCTTTGGACAAATCTTCCTCTCCTGCTCATAGATCTCCTTCACAAAGAAAGAACTGTGGTGTTCGGCGAGTGCCAACTAGAGGCTAAATCGTAGAAGAAATTTCAACGTTATTAGGTAGTTAAGCTCGGGTAACTACGTAACCTGTAAATCATTAGCACAACTGGTGGCCAACTCAGATATGTTTAAGTTTACATATTCCTTTCTTCATAAGAAGCAGATGTTTACCAAACTGTTCAGTTCAGCAATTTTGTTTCTCCTTCTTGGATTATTTTAAACCTCATGAAATAGCTACTCAATGCAACTCCCGGAAAATTAAAAAAAACTGTAACCAATGTCTTATTACTGAACAAGAATTAGATGTAGGTTTTACTTGTTGTACAAATTAATAAGTATTTAATGTTAAATATGTTATGTAATTTTGTTAGCTTCAAATGATAAATTCTAGATAATAGTATTACTTTGCTAGGTAATGTTTTTTATATAATTTGTATAAGTGTGGTGTATATTTTTAAAGGATCTTTCTCACAATAAATGGGAAGTTTCAAATTTATATTTGCATTGGATGTCGAATTTTAAGTGACTGGAAATAAATATTAGAATGCCCTAATATATTGCTACAAACAAAGTTGATTTAAAACCTAGATGCACTTTTTGTTGATCACCCTAAAACCTTCTTTGTTGTAGATATTTTTCTCTTATATAATTGTTCACTCGGCTAGCTCAATACTACTCTCAATCTGCAGGGTAACTGTTGTATATCTGACAATACACTGCGGTCTATTACAATGTACGTTAAAAATTAAATAAAAATATATTTCACCAGATAATATTCAGATTTTATTAATATAATCAAATTAAATCTTAAAATGGCAATTATCATATTTGTTCCTTAATCCCTAAATATTAAAGTAATTTTTAATGTTTATATTTGAAGTTGCTGGTACTTCTGACAATTTAAACAAATTTTGTTGATGACACTTCCAATAATTAAGTAAATGTAGAAACTTTAGGTTTACAAAAACATTCTTAATTTATAAATGTAAATTAAACGAATTTAGAAATTTCTATAGGCCTTTTTAATCTTTTGAATTTATATTGTAGCTCAGTACTGAGAAATTGATTTTAAATGGACTCACTTTGCGTTTTTCACTTTTGTTGCTACGTGTCTGCAATCCTCTCTGCTAGAAGTTCCCTCTGGAACTCTTAGTTATACAGCTTCTGTGTTGATATCTTCAAAATATGATGACAGTTTTTTTATGTATATAACGTACACGAATAATCACTTTTGACAATGTTTTAAGTAAATTCAACAGAGAGTTCATTAGTTTTACTTTAATGCTTTTTATAGAATTTATTTTTTTACCATGTTAATATCATAGGAATATTTTTCTCCCTAGTCTTATTTACAGACACTAGCGGTGTAAGTAACGCCGTGAGTTCCGTGTTACTACGATGTGTAGCATGTACAAGATCCCTTTGGTGTTTGAAATTCCTTAGTCTCGGCAAAATTGAAAGTAAGACAATGTGATCAAAGTCCACAGCAATTGGTGTCTAAGGTACCTAGTACTCCGCATATCTAGACTTGTCTATAACAAACAAACAAACTTTCATGTTTTCTAAGCCAGCCGCCAGACTAAATAATCCTGAATGTATTAAGTAATTAATCTGGAAAATGAAAGCATCTTCAAATGCTTTTTATTGGCTACGGTTTTAAACAACATACAGAAGCAGCTCCCCTAGCATTTTCCCTTCAACAACTGTCACTTGACAGAATGCAGCTGTCTACGAAATCAAAAGCAAATACGTGTCATTAAAGGCGAAAAAGAGCGTGGGCCAATGCAATTTGCGTCGCCGCCTAAGCAGTCGCGATGCGGCCTAAATTAATCTCTAGAAAAAGTCGAGCAGTTTTCAATTATTCCGGAGTGCCACCTGCAGGCAATTTCCCTTCGCTACTTACATCCACAAACAAACAAATTGGCCCAATATCCCGGCACATCCCGCTAGCAAATTTACCTACATTAATTTAGTGGAACGCCCTTACTTGGAGGTCCGTCAGTGTTAATACATGAGTTTGCCGACAAGGCGCATCGATCGCCGAAATTAATTGGAATTTCGTATGTAAATCTCGCGCCGAACGTCACTTCCTCTGGGGTGCCTCACAAGACCCTTACTGTAAGCTCTGCTGTTGACATAGGTTTTGACTTTCAGAATGATGACAAAATAGGTAACACTTAAATTTTTTAAATGTCATAATGGAACTTGTTTGTGAAAGAAAATGTCCTGACAGATTTATGTGTGTTGTGCGGTAGGTGTCATATCGTCGTTCTCATATTGTGTTTAAAATGGTTTACACAACTGCGCTGAACAAGGCTCAATAAATCACTACTTGGACTTGCATCACAGTAATACAAAAAATACATTAGATAATCATAGCTCGAAACTGAAAAATCCTCTTTCTTGTTTTAAACATTTTTCACATGTCTGGCAAATTCCAAATCCAATTCATTAGCAGAACTCCGTTAACTTCTAACAACTTTAATATTTTCTTGTTTTTTACCGTATAACGTAGAGTTTCCCACTTTATGAATATGTCTGGCAAATTATCATAAATCAATATAATAAAATTCAGACTAATCTAATTTTTTAGTTTAGTACGGACAATATGTTCTTATTACTATTGCTGCAATGTTCATTTGTTTACAACTTTAAACTACTTTGTATCTCTTTTCTGATTTACTGTCGCATATAATTATTTCCATTCTTCTGTAATGTGCTGCCCGTTTATTTATTTCTCAAGTATGTTTTCTAGCTAATATACTGATTTTATATGTCGTTTCTTTCTTATTTCTCTTTTACCACTTTTCCTAAATATTTTGTATCCTCTGTCATCGGCACTTTGGTCTTGTTATCAGATTTACATACATTTCCTTTGTCAGATTTTTGTCTTTTCGTCTGAAGAACCATTTTGCAATTGCTTATATTTATCTTTGATCACTTTATTTCAGTTTTTGATAGATATGTGGTTATACATATACAGGGTGATTTATAACGTACGGAGGAGATTTTTGGGTAGATGGAGGGGACTAACTTAAACAGCTTTTATTAATAAAATTTGTACAAAATCTCAATACCTAAAAAGTTACGAGTCATAGCTTAGTTAAATAAGAAGTAGTTGTTCAGAAATTATGTGGGTAATTTATGTTTTAAATTTAAATTGGGGATATTTGAGTTAACTCAACCACATTTAGTTAAAAAAATTATTTAAGATAAATGTAAATTAAGGTTTCTTAATTTTTCCGTTTAATGCCCAATCATTTTTGTTCAAACTATTGAGAGCTGCTATATAATAAAAAAATAATAGGAAAGTTGTCGTTGAAATTTAGGAAGGTGTCAAATTGACATTTCAGTACATTTGAACATGACAACAGTTTATGGAGCTGCCAATAAAAGTGCTGCACGAGCAAGGCGTATGAATTTAGAAAAATTTCCAAATAAACCGACCCCTTCCGAAAATACATTTCTTCGGGTTATTCAACGGGGAATGGAGACTGAGAATTGACAACCACAGAATGGTCATGATGGTGGAAGACCAAATCGACACGCGGTTGACGTTGAAAAAGAAGTATTGGAAAGGGTTAATCGACAACTAGTACACGCCAAATTGACCAGGAAACTAATGTTTCTCAGAACTTTGTTTGACGCACATTTAAGATGAACGGTTTGTACTCTTTTCCTTTTCACAAAGAAATCTTGTTTCTTTGGAAAAAATATCTGAAAAACAAATAATTTCAGCAGTACTCAATCAGTGTGAAAGTTTTTTATTACTTTAAATTTTATTATTGGTTTTTCATCAAATACTTGTTAATAAAAAATGTTTACTTTAGTCTACCCAAAGAATTTCCTCCGTACGTTCTAAATCACCCTGTATAGTAGGTATACTACTTCTAGATTAAGATCGTCGAAACTCATTAAAGAAGATACTTATGTTGTGAATTTCCTCCCTACTTATATACTAATCCCAATTTGTTGTCATATAGTTTAACAAATACTTTCATTATAACGTAATTTATTGTTGATTGATGCACTATTGTGGACACCCTTACATGCCAAAATTAATTGAGGATTTTTAGTTCATAATGATTCGGCTATCTCACCATTTTCATTTACTTTATTTCGTACTGTCTGGAAAATACGACTTTACGTCGTTAATTTGAGTCCGGAAAGTGGAACATTACATCACAAGGCCGGAAAGTGTTGCTAGGCAACTACTGAATAAGTTAGTGACACTGTAAGTCTATGTCAAATTCAAGGTTATCAGTTAGGTTTTCCGTCAGTTTTTAAAAGACTGACGCAAAACCTAACCTGCTTACATCGAATTTGACAGACTTAAGGTGCCACCAGCATATTCATACGTTTGAATTTTCACAGCCGCTCTTATGGACTTTTTCAAATAACATGTTATATAAAACAGTATGAAATAAAACATTCTACGATACACGCCCGTAAAATATTATTAAATTACTAGTTTAGAAATTCCAGACTCGGCTTGTTTCTCGCTTCGTCGTAAACATCTCAACTCGTACTTTAATAAGTCATTTTCCGGCCTTGTAACGTAAATTACTATGTCTGTCTACCTGTTCTGTTACTTTTCTTTTCCTCTTCTTCGTTTCAAACCATTTATTAATATTTTCTATTAAAAGTATTTCTTTTTTTAACAATATGGAATGTAATAATTAAAATAAGTCTCCATGTTATATTTAATTCTGCACTTTCATTCTCTTTAGTTATAGTTCGAGGCTAAGCTACACTTTTGAACAAAATTGTGCATTTTATAGGTAAACGCAAAGAGTATGTAACTATATATAAATTATATATATTGTTGTGTTATATTTAAGTTATTTGAATGTATATGATACTGGCACTATTATTATTATTTAAATAAATGACTATCATCGCAAAGTGTTGGGATTCTACATCCTAGCAAATATGATTGAATGTATATAGGGAATACATTTGCTATTAAGATGATTATTGTGGTTTGTATGATTTTTAAAAGTAATGTCCAAAAACCGACGCCACTTTAATAGTTTCACCAAATTATATTTTCAGGATAACTCTCTGACCTCATTTGGCTTCCCTGATGCAAAATTGAACACTAGGCGTCTCCACAGCAAGTTCCACGACAGTCAGGTGTTCCTCTTTCTCTCCGTTAGTCTGCTGTAACAAGCCCGATACCTTTTCTAACGCCGCCTGCCGCCTGCAACACTCCAAAACTGCTTACAACTCCTCTTTACCCCAGTTCCCAGTACACCGCACTGCTCAGCACGACTGCCGCTGCCTCCTACGTGCTTCCAGGTCTATGCTAACCCCGCAATTGCTCCAAATTTTGCACAGGGACACCAGCTACCACTTGACGTACTATTCCACTTTTTAAAACTCCTGTAGGGGTGCAATGAATCAAAGCAACCCTCTACAGTCTACCCAAAGGACACTGCAACAGTTATAAAAAACTGAATTGGAAAAAATGGTTATTTATTCGCTTTACAGCTTGGTTTCGCTTCCCCTTCTTTTGTTTTACATTGATCTTACATTGTTATTCATTACTTCTAAGCCTTTTTTGATTACATTTTATGTTTCATCAAAGCTAATACTATTTCTAATACCGTTTTTACAAATTATTAACTCAAAGTCAATTCTATTCACACAATTTGCAAAACTAAACTAGCACATTTATATAATATTTTGTAAAATAATATTTGAAATGCTTGAAATGCTATTAATTGCTATCATAATTTTAGAGGCTTTAAAAGTGTTGCAATATAAATTACATACTTTTTGGTAAAAGCATGAAACTTGGCAAGCGTATTATATAGACCCAGTTAGTAATTTTGAGTGTTGGAGGCACCGTCGGAACGGCTTATGATTTACCATATTGGATTTGGACCGGAAATACTTCCGGAAAGCTTCGCCAGCACGTAACTTTTGAAAGGATCATCCGATGCAAATGATATTATTTTAATTTCAAAGCTTTTTTAAACAGAACTTTTTCATTTTATACATTTTGTCAGTTCACTGTATGGATTTTAAAGCAGTTTGAAAAAAGTAAAAATTTCTGAAAAAATCATTTTTATTTTTTATGGTGCTAATACTGTGTACAACCCTAGCATATACACTCACCGGCACGAAAAACGGAGCACTTGCATTTTTTGATTAGATTTAAAATTGTATCCCTTTGTGATGTTTTATTATTACATTTATTATTATACATTTATTATACATGTTATAATGTTAAATGGATAATAAATGTATAATAATAAATGTAATAATAAAACATCACAAAGGGATACAATTTTAAATCTAATCAAAAAATGCAAGTGCTCCGTTTTTCGTGCCGGTGAGTATAGATAAAGACTACAGACTAACTCCCAAGCATACTAGAGAAAAATTTAATGTAGAACAAAATAATGTACAAAACTGAACAAAAAACTTTACATTTGCATTTGATAGGTCTCGCTCTACAGTTTTCTCCCTTGCTCCACTGCGCATTTTTGGTCGCTGAGATATGGCAACACCTCTAATCCATACTAGCTCCTATGAATCAGAATCTGAATGGTGTGTCTAGCCAAAAATCCGCAAAATCAAGAAGTTCTGGTGACGCTTGAAGGGCTTGCCCGCTTGCCCCCAAGCATGGGCAGCCTGATAGGACACTCTAATGATACGCTGTTTTAAAGCATCACTAGTCAGTGGAATATTATCCAAACCCTTGTTCTTTTGCTCGAACAACACAACTCTAGAGTTGTTTACTTCAGTTCCTGGCTGCATCTGTCGTACAGAAGCACGATAAATCTGTCGATCAAGAGCATCACAGCATTAATATTTTCAGCGGAAGGCGAAGAGGAAAACACATAGCGCCTTTGTCACTTCCGGGTAGCTGGCCCATGTTGTCCAACAGCTAACTTTACCCCTTACCGAAAATTTCGAGGCTGTCATATCCAGTTAGTTCTTCAAATGACAGTAGGTATTTATATCCTTCTGTTCGCAATACTTCAGCAATTTTACTGGTATCGAGTGTCCGAAACCTTCTTCCCGTACCACAGGCGACCGATAGAAAATCAGCATGTCGATATTGGGGTCATTGCATAGACCAATATCACTATCGTCTTCTGGTGAAATCAAGGTCTCCAAAGTTTACGATAAAAAAGGGAATGTTGCTTTTTTGACTGAAAAAATAATCTATATCTTCGTCACGGATTAGACAAGCAATATACAGTTTCAAG